>CAKAJI010000385.1:198358-460500 GCA_916610255.1 Lasioglossum lativentre
ATGTTATATTATAAGGTAGTTTCATTGATACACTGCATATTACGTTATATTATTAGGTATTTTCAATGATAGACTGCATATTACGTTATATTATGAGGTATTTTCAATGATACACTGCATATTACGTTATATTATAAGGTATTTTCAATGATAGACTGCATATTACATTATATTATAAGGTATTTTCAATGATACACTGCATATTACGTTATATGATAAGGTATTTTCAATGATAGACTGCATATTACATTATATTATAAGGTATTTTCAATGATACACTGCATATTACGTTATATGATAAGGTATTTTCAATGATAGACTGCATATTACATTATATTATAAGGTATTTTCAGTGATAGACTGCATATTACGTTATATTATAAGGTGTTTTCAATGATACACAGCATATTACGTTATATTATAAGGTATTTTCAATGATACACTGCATATTACGTTATATTATAAGGTATTTTCATTGATAGACTAGAATTACCATATATTCTAAGGTATTTTCAATGATACACTGCATATTACGTTATATTATAAGGTATTTTCAATGATACACTGCATATTACGTTATATTATAAGGTATTTTCATTGGTAGACTAGAATTACCATATATTCTAAGGTATTTTCAATGATACACTGCATATTACGTTATATTATAAGGTATTTTCAATGATACACTGGGTATTACGTTATATTATAAGGTATTTTCAATGATACACTACAAATTACGTTATATGGGAAGGTATTTTCAATGATAAACTGCATATTACGTTATATTATAAGGTATTTTCAATGATAAACTACTACGTATTATAAGGTATTTTCAATGATACACTGCATATTACATTATATTATAAGGTATTTTCAATGATAGACTGCATATTACGTTATATTATAAACTATTTTCAATGAATCACGGCATATTACGTTATATTATAAGGTATTTTCAATGATACACTGCATATTACGTTATATTATAAACTATTTTCAATGAATCACTGCATATTACGTTATATTATAAGGTATTTTCAATGATACACTGCATATTACGTTATATTATAAGGTATTTTCAATGATACACAGCATATTACGTTATATTATAAGGTATTTTCAATGATACACTGCATATTACGTTATATTATAAGGTATTTTCATTGGTAGACTAGAATTACCATATATTCTAAGGTATTTTCAATGATACACTGCATATTACGTTATATTATAAGGTATTTTCAATGATACACTGGGTATTACGTTATATTATTAGGTATTTTCAATGATAGACTGCATATCACGTTATATTATAAGGTATTTTCAATGATACACTGCATATTACATTATTTTATAAGGTATTTTCAATGATACACTGCATATTACATTATTTTATAAGGTATTTTTCATGATAGACTGCATACTACGTTATATTATAAGGTATTTTCAATGATACACTGCATATTACATTACATTATAAGGTATTTTCAATGATACACTGCATATTACGTTATATTATAAGGTATTTTCAATGATAGACTGCATATTACATTATATTATAAGGTATTTTCAATGATACACAGCATATTACGTTATATGATAAGGTATTTTCAATGATAGACTGCATATTACATTATATTATAAGGTATTTTCAGTGATAGACTGCATATTACGTTATATTATAAGGTATTTTCAATGATACACAGCATATTACGTTATATTATAAGGTATTTTCAATGATACACTGCATATTACGTTATATTATAAGGTATTTTCATTGATAGACTAGAATTACCATATATTCTAAGGTATTTTCAATGATACACTGCATATTACGTTATATTATAAGGTATTTTCAATGATACACTGCATATTACGTTATATTATAAGGTATTTTCATTGGTAGACTAGAATTACCATATATTCTAAGGTATTTTCAATGATACACTGCATATTACGTTATATTATAAGGTATTTTCAATGATACACTGGGTATTACGTTATATTATAAACTATTTTCAATGAATCACTGCATATTACGTTATATTATAAGGTATTTTCAATGATACACTGCATATTACGTTATATTATTAGGTATTTTCATTGATACACTGCATATTAAGTTATATTATTAGGTATTTTCATTGATACACTGCATATTAAGTTATATTATAAGGTATTTTCAATGATACACTGCATATTACATTATATTATAAGGTATTTTCAATGATACACTGGGTATTACGTTATATTATAAGGTATTTTCAATGATACACTACAAATTACGTTATATGGGAAGGTATTTTCAATGATAAACTGCATATTACGTTATATTATAAGGTATTTTCAATGATAAACTACTACGTATTATAAGGTATTTTCAATGATACACTGCATATTACATTATATTATAAGGTATTTTCAATGATAGACTGCATATTACGTTATATTATAAACTATTTTCAATGAATCACGGCATATTACGTTATATTATAAGGTATTTTCAATGATACACTGCATATTACGTTATATTATAAACTATTTTCAATGAATCACTGCATATTACGTTATATTATAAGGTATTTTCAATGATACACTGCATATTACGTTATATTATTAGGTATTTTCAATGATAGACTGCATATCACGTTATATTATAAGGTATTTTCAATGATACACTGCATATTACATTATTTTATAAGGTATTTTCAATGATACAGTGCATATTACATTATAATATAAGGTATTTTCAATGATTCACTGCATATTACGTTATATTATAAGGTATTTTCAATGATAGACTGCATATTACATTATATTATAAGGTATTTTCAATGATAGACTGCATATTACGTTATATTATAAACTATTTTCAATGAATCACGGCATATTACGTTATATTATAAGGTATTTTCAATGATACACTGCATATTACGTTATATTATAAACTATTTTCAATGAATCACTGCATATTACGTTATATTATAAGGTATTTTCAATGATACACTGCATATTACGTTATATTATTAGGTATTTTCAATGATAGACTGCATATCACGTTATATTATAAGGTATTTTCAATGATACACTACAAATTACGTTATATGGGAAGGTATTTTCAATGATAAACTGCATATTACGTTATATTATAAGGTATTTTCAATGATAAACTACTACGTATTATAAGGTATTTTCAATGATACACTGCATATTACATTATATTATAAGGTATTTTCAATGATAGACTGCATATTACGTTATATTATAAACTATTTTCAATGAATCACGGCATATTACGTTATATTATAAGGTATTTTCAATGATACACTGCATATTACGTTATATTATAAACTATTTTCAATGAATCACTGCATATTACGTTATATTATAAGGTATTTTCAATGATACACTGCATATTACGTTATATTATTAGGTATTTTCAATGATAGACTGCATATCACGTTATATTATAAGGTATTTTCAATGATACACTGCATATTACATTATTTTATAAGGTATTTTCAATGATACAGTGCATATTACATTATAATATAAGGTATTTTCAATGATTCACTGCATATTACGTTATATTATAAGGTATTTTCAATGATAGACTGCATATTACAATATATTATAAAGTATTTTCAATGATAGACTGCATATTACGTTATATTATAAACTATTTTCAATGAATCACTGCATATTACGTTATATTATAAGGTATTTTCAATGATACACTGCATATTACGTTATATTATAAACTATTTTCAATGAATCACTGCATATTACGTTATATTATAAGGTATTTTCAATGATACACTGCATATTACGTTATATTATTAGGTATTTTCAATGATAGACTGCATATCACGTTATATTATAAGGTATTTTCAATGATACACTGCATATTACATTATTTTATAAGGTATTTTCAATGATACACTGCATATTACATTATAATATAAGGTATTTTCAATGATTCACTGCATATTACGTTATATTATAAGGTATTTTCAATGATAGACTGCATATTAAGTTATATTATAAGGTATTTTCAATGATAGACTGCAAATATTACGTTATATTATAAGGTATTTTCAATGATTCACTGCATATTACGTTATATTATAAGGTATTTTCAATGATAGACTGCATATTACATTATATTATAAGGTATTTTCAATGATAGACTGCATATTACGTTATATTATGAGGTATTTTCAATGATACATTGCATATTACGTTATATTAGCATGTATTTTCAATGATACACTGCATATTACATTATATTAGCAGGTATTTTCAATGATACACTGCATATTACATTATATTATAAGGTATTTTCAATGATAGACTGCATATTACGTTATATTATGAGGTATTTTCAATGATACATTGCATATTACGTTATATTAGCATGTATTTTCAATGATACACTGCATATTACATTATATTAGCAGGTATTTTCAATGATACACTGCATATTACATTATATTATAAGGTATTTTCAACGATAGACTGCATATTACATTATATTATAAGGTATTTTCTATGAAAGACTGCATATTACATTATATTATAAGGTATTTTCAATGATACACTGCATATTACGTTATATGATAAGGTATTTTCAACGATAGACTGCATATTACATTATATTATAAGGTATTTTCAATGATAGACTGCATATTACGTTATATTATGAGGTATTTTCAATGATACACTGCATATTACGTTATATTAGCAGGTATTTTCAATGATACAATGCATATTACATTATATTATAAGGTATTTTCAATGATACACTGCACATATTACGTTATATTATAAGGTATTTTCAATGATTCACTGCATATTACGTTATATTATAAGGTATTTTCAATGATAGACTGCATATTACATTATATTATAAGGTATTTTCAATGATAGACTGCATATTACGTTATATTAAGAGGTATTTTCAATGATACATTGCATATTACGTTATATTAGCATGTATTTTCAATGATACACTGCATATTACATTATATTAGCAGGTATTTTCAATGATACACTGCATATTACGTTATATTATTAGGTATTTTCAATGATAGACTGCATATCACGTTATATTATAAGGTATTTTCAATGATACACTGCATATTACATTATTTTATAAGGTATTTTCAATGATACACTGCATATTACATTATAATATAAGGTATTTTCAATGATTCACTGCATATTACGTTATATTATAAGGTATTTTCAATGATAGACTGCATATTACATTATATTATAAAGTATTTTCAATGATAGACTGCATATTACGTTATATTATAAACTATTTTCAATGAATCACGGCATATTACGTTATATTATAAGGTATTTTCAATGATACACTGCATATTACGTTATATTATAAACTATTTTCAATGAATCACTGCATATTACGTTATATTATAAGGTATTTTCAATGATACACTGCATATTACGTTATATTATTAGGTATTTTCAATGATAGACTGCATATCACGTTATATTATAAGGTATTTTCAATGATACACTGCATATTACATTATTTTATAAGGTATTTTCAATGATACACTGCATATTACATTATTTTATAAGGTATTTTCAATGATACACTGCATATTACATTATAATATAAGGTATTTTCAATGATTCACTGCATATTACGTTATATTATAAGGTATTTTCAATGATAGACTGCATAATACATTAGATTATAAAGTATTTTCAATGATAGACTGCATATTACGTTATATTATAAACTATTTTCAATGAATCACGGCATATTACGTTATATTATAAGGTATTTTCAATGATACACTGCATATTACGTTATATTATAAACTATTTTCAATGAATCACTGCATATTACGTTATATTATAAGGTATTTTCAATGATACACTGCATATTACGTTATATTATTAGGTATTTTCAATGATAGACTGCATATCACGTTATATTATAAGGTATTTTCAATGATACACTGCATATTACATTATTTTATAAGGTATTTTCAATGATACACTGCATATTACATTATAATATAAGGTATTTTCAATGATTCACTGCATATTACGTTATATTATAAGGTATTTTCAATGATAGACTGCATATTAAGTTATATTATAAGGTATTTTCAATGATAGACTGCAAATATTACGTTATATTATAAGGTATTTTCAATGATTCACTGCATATTACGTTATATTATAAGGTATTTTCAATGATAGACTGCATATTACATTATATTATAAGGTATTTTCAATGATAGACTGCATATTACGTTATATTATGAGGTATTTTCAATGATACATTGCATATTACGTTATATTAGCATGTATTTTCAATGATACACTGCATATTACATTATATTAGCAGGTATTTTCAATGATACACTGCATATTACATTATATTATAAGGTATTTTCAATGATAGACTGCATATTACGTTATATTATGAGGTATTTTCAATGATACATTGCATATTACGTTATATTAGCATGTATTTTCAATGATACACTGCATATTACATTATATTAGCAGGTATTTTCAATGATACACTGCATATTACATTATATTATAAGGTATTTTCAATGATAGACTGCATATTACATTATATTATAAGGTATTTTCAATGAAAGACTGCATATTACATTATATTATAAGGTATTTTCAATGATACACTGCATATTACGTTATATGATAAGGTATTTTCAACGATAGACTGCATATTACATTATATTATAAGGTATTTTCAATGATAGACTGCATATTACCATATATTATGAGGTATTTTCAATGATACACTGCATATTACGTTATATTAGCAGGTATTTTCAATGATACAATGCATATTACATTATATTATAAGGTATTTTCAATGATAGACTGCATATTACATTATATTATAAGGTATTTTCAATGATAGACTGCATATTACGTTATATTATAAACTATTTTCAATGAATCACTGCATATTACGTTTTATTATAAGGTATTTTCAATGATACACTGCATATTACGTTATATTATTAGGTATTTTCATTGATACACTGCATATTAAGTTATATTATAAGGTATTTTCAATGATACACTGCATATTACATTATATTATAAGGTATTTTAATGATACACTGCACATTACGTTATATTTTAAGGTATTTTCAATGATACACTGCATATTACATTATATTATAAACTATTTTCAATGATACACTGCATATTACGTTATATTATAAGGTAGTTTCATTGATACACTGCATATTACGTTATATTATTAGGTATTTTCAATGATAGACTGCATATTACGTAATATTATGAGGTATTTTCAATGATACACTGCATATTACGTTATATTATAAGGTATTTTCAATGATAGACTGCATATTACATTATATTATAAGGTATTTTCAATGATACACTGCATATTACGTTATATGATAAGGTATTTTCAATGATAGACTGCATATTACATTATATTATAAGGTATTTTCAATGATAGACTGCATATTACGTTATATTATGAGGTATTTTCAATGATACACTGCATATTACGTTATATTATAAGGTATTTTCAATGATAGACTGCATATTACGTTATATTATAAGGTATTTTCAATGATAGACTGCATATTACGTTATATTATGAGGTATTTTCAATGATACATTGCATATTACGTTATATTAGCATGTATTTTCAATGATACACTGCATATTACATTATATTAGCAGGTATTTTCAATGATACACTGCATATTACATTATATTATAAGGTATTTTCAATGATAGACTGCATATTACATTATATTATAAGGTATTTTCAATGATAGACTGCATATTACATTATATTATAAGGTATTTTCAATGATACACTGCATATTACGTTATATTATTAGGTATTTTCATTGATACACTGCATATTAAGTTATATTATAAGGTATTTTCAATGATACACTGCATATTACATTATATTATAAGGTATTTTAATGATACACTGCATATTACGTTATATTATTAGGTATTTTCAATGATAGACTGCATATTACGTTATATTATGAGGTATTTTAAATGATACACTGCATATTACGTTATATTATAAGGTATTTTCAATGATAGACTGCATATTACATTATATTATAAGGTATTTTCAATGATAGACTGCATATTACGTTATATTATGGGGTATTTTCATGTATTTTCTTTTATATTCGCATTTATATATTAGCATGTATTTTCAATGATACACTGCATATTACATTATATTATAAGGTATTTTCAATGATAGACTGCATATTACATTATATTATAAGGTATTTTCAATGATACACTGCATATTACGTTATATGATAAGGTATTTTCAATGATAGACTGCATATTACATTATATTATAAGGTATTTTCAGTGATAGACTGCATATTACGTTATATTATAAGGTATTTTCAATGATACACAGCATATTACGTTATATTATAAGGTATTTTCAATGATACACTGCATATTACGTTATATTATAAGGTATTTTCATTGATAGACTAGAATTACCATATATTCTAAGGTATTTTCAATGATACACTGCATATTACGTTATATTATAAGGTATTTTCAATGAATCACTGCATATTACGTTATATTATAAGGTATTTTCAATGATACACTGCATATTACGTTATATTATTAGGTATTTTCAATGATAGACTGCATATCACGTTATATTATAAGGTATTTTCAATGATACACTGCATATTACATTATTTTATAAGGTATTTTCAATGATACACTGCATATTACATTATAATATAAGGTATTTTCAATGATTCACTGCATATTACGTTATATTATAAGGTATTTTCAATGATAGACTGCATAATACATTAGATTATAAAGTATTTTCAATGGTACACTGCATATTACATTATTTTATAAGGTATTTTTCATGATAGACTGCATACTACGTTATATTATAAGGTATTTTCAATGATACACTGCATATTACATTACATTATAAGGTATTTTCAATGATACACTGTATATTACGTTATATTATAAGGTTTTTTCAGTGATTCACTGAATATCACGTTATATTATAAGGTATTTTCAATGATAGACTGCATATTAAGTTATATTATAAGGTATTTTCAATGATAGACTGCAAATATTACGTTATATTATAAGGTATTTTCAATGATTCACTGCATATTACGTTATATTATAAGGTATTTTCAATGATAGACTGCATATTACATTATATTGTAAGGTATTTTCAATGATAGACTGCATATTACGTTATATTATGAGGTATTTTCAATGATACATTGCATATTACGTTATATTAGCATGTATTTTCAATGATACACTGCATATTACATTATATTAGCAGGTATTTTCAATGATACACTGCATATTACATTATATTATAAGGTATTTTCAATGATAGACTGCATATTACGTTATATTATGAGGTATTTTCAATGATACATTGCATATTACGTTATATTAGCATGTATTTTCAATGATACACTGCATATTACATTATATTAGCAGGTATTTTCAATGATACACTGCATATTACATTATATTATAAGGTATTTTCAATGATAGACTGCATATTACATTATATTATAAGGTATTTTCAATGAAAGACTGCATATTACATTATATTATAAGGTATTTTCAATGATACACTGCATATTACGTTATATGATAAGGTATTTTCAACGATAGACTGCATATTACATTATATTATAAGGTATTTTCAATGATAGACTGCATATTACATTATATTATGAGGTATTTTCAATGATACACTGCATATTACGTTATATTAGCAGGTATTTTCAATGATACAATGCATATTACATTATATTATAAGGTATTTTCAATGATAGACTGCATATTACATTATATTATAAGGTATTTTCAATGATAGACTGCATATTACGTTATATTATAAACTATTTTCAATGAATCACTGCATATTACGTTATATTATAAGGTATTTTCAATGATACACTGCATATTACGTTATATTATTAGGTATTTTCATTGATACACTGCATATTAAGTTATATTATAAGGTATTTTCAATGATACACTGCATATTACATTATATTATAAGGTATTTTAATGATACACTGCACATTACGTTATATTTTAAGGTATTTTCAATGATACACTGCATATTACATTATATTATAAACTATTTTCAATGATACACTGCATATTACGTTATATTATAATGTAGTTTCATTGATACACTGCATATTACGTTATATTATTAGGTATTTTCAATGATAGACTGCATATTACGTTATATTATGAGGTATTTTCAATGATACACTGCATATTACGTTATATTATAAGGTATTTTCAATGATAGACTGCATATTACATTATATTATAAGGTATTTTCAATGATACACTGCATATTACGTTATATGATAAGGTATTTTCAATGATAGACTGCATATTACATTATATTATAAGGTATTTTCAATGATAGACTGCATATTACGTTATATTATGAGGTATTTTCAATGATACACTGCATATTACGTTATATTATAAGGTATTTTCAATGATAGACTGCATATTACGTTATATTATAAGGTATTTTCAATGATAGACTGCATATTACGTTATATTATGAGGTATTTTCAATGATACATTGCATATTACGTTATATTAGCATGTATTTTCAATGATACACTGCATATTACATTATATTAGCAGGTATTTTCAATGATACACTGCATATTACATTATATTATAAGGTATTTTCAATGATAGACTGCATATTACATTATATTATAAGGTATTTTCAATGATACACTGCATATTACGTTATATGATAAGGTATTTTCAATGATAGACTGCATATTACATTATATTATAAGGTATTTTCAATGATAGACTGCATATTACGTTATATTATGAGGTATTTTCAATGATACACTGCATATTACGTTATATTATAAGGTATTTTCAATGATAGACTGCATATTACGTTATATTATAAGGTATTTTCAATGATAGACTGCATATTACGTTATATTATGAGGTATTTTCAATGATACATTGCATATTACGTTATATTAGCATGTATTTTCAATGATACACTGCATATTACATTATATTAGCAGGTATTTTCAATGATACACTGCATATTACATTATATTATAAGGTATTTTCAATCATAGACTGCATATTACATTATATTATAAGGTATTTTCAATGATAGACTGCATATTACATTATATTATAAGGTATTTTCAATGATACACTGCATATTACGTTATATGATAAGGTATTTTCAATGATAGACTGCATATTACATTATATTATAAGGTATTTTCAGTGATAGACTGCATATTACGTTATATTATAAGGTATTTTCAATGATAGACTGCATATTACATTATATTATAAGGTATTTTCAATGATACACTGCATATTACGTTATATGATAAGGTATTTTCAATGATAGACTGCATATTACATTATATTATAAGGTATTTTCAATGATAGACTGCATATTACGTTATATTATGAGGTATTTTCAATGATACACTGTATATTACGTTATATTATAAGGTATTTTCGATGATAGACTGCATATTACATTATATTATAAGGTATTTTCAATGATAGACTGCATATTACGTTATACTATGAGGTATTTTCAATGATACACTGCATATTACGTTATATTAGCAGGTATTTTCAATGATACACTGCATATTACATTATATTATAAGGTATTTTCAATGATAGACTGCATATTACATTATATTATAAGGTATTTTCAATGATAGACTGCATATTACGTTATGTTATAAACTATTTTCAATGAATCACTGCATATTACGTTATATTATAAGGTATTTTCAATGATACACTGCATATTACGTTATATTATTAGGTATTTTCATTGATACACTGCATATTAAGTTATATTATAAGGTATTTTCAATGATACACTGCATATTACATTATATTATAAGGTATTTTAATGATACACTGCACATTACGTTATATTTTAAGGTATTTTCAATGATACACTGCATATTACATTATATTATAAACTATTTTCAATGATACACTGCATATTACGTTATATTATAAGGTAGTTTCATTGATACACTGCATATTACGTTATATTATTAGGTATTTTCAATGATAGACTGCATATTACGTTATATTATGAGGTATTTTCAATGACACACTGCATATTACGTTATATTATAAGGTATTTTCAATGATAGACTGCACATTACATTATATTATAAGGTATTTTCAATGATACACTGCATATTACGTTATATGATAGGGTATTTTCAATGATAGACTGCATATTACATTATATTATAAGGTATTTTCAATGATAGACTGCATATTACGTTATATTATGAGGTATTTTCAATGATACACTGCATATTACGTTATATTATAAGGTATTTTCAATGATAGTCTGCATATTACGTTATATTATGAGGTATTTTCAATGATACACTGCATATTACGTTATATTATAAGGTATTTTCAATGATAGACTGCATATTACATTATATTATAAGGTATTTTCAATGATACACTTCATATTACGTTATATGATAAGGTATTTTCAATGATAGATTGCATATTACATTATATTATAAGGTATTTTCAATGATAGACTGCATATTACGTTATATTATGAGGTATTTTCAATGATACATTGCATATTACGTTATATTAGCATGTATTTTCAATGATACACTGCATATTACATTATATTAGCAGGTATTTTCAATGATACACTGCATATTACATTATATTATAAGGTATTTTCAATGATAGACTGCATATTACATTATATTATAAGGTATTTTCAATGATAGACTGCATATTACATTATATTATAAGGTATTTTCATTGATACACTGCATATTAAGTTATATTATAAGGTATTTTCAATGATAGCCTGCAAATATTACGTTATATTATAAGGTATTTTCAATGATACACTGCATATTACATTATTTTATAAGGTATTTTCAATGATACACTGCATATTACGTTATAATATAAGGTATTTTCAATGATTCACTGCATATTACGTTATATTATCAGGTATTTTCAATGGTTCACTGCATATAACGTTATATTATCAGGTATTTTCAATGATACACTGCATATTACATTATATTACAAGGTATTTTCAATGATAGACTGCATATTACATTATATTATAAGGAATTTTCAATGATAGACTGCATATTACGTTATATTATGAGGTATTTTCAATGATACACTGCATATTACGTTATATTATAAGGTATTTTCAATGATACACTGCATATTACGTTATATTATAAGGTATTTTCATTGGTAGACTAGAATTACCATATATTCTAAGGTATTTTCAATGATACACTGCACATTACGTTATATGATAAGGTATTTTCAATGATAGACTGCATATTACATTATATTATAAGGTATTTTCAGTGATAGACTGCATATTACGTTATATTATAAGGTATTTTCAATGATACACAGCATATTACGTTATATTATAAAGTATTTTCAATGATACACTGCATATTACGTTATATTATAAGGTATTTTCATTGATAGACTAGAATTACCATATATTCTAAGGTATTTTCAATGATACACTGCATATTACGTTATATTATAAGGTATTTTCAATGATACACTGCATATTACGTTATATTATAAGGTATTTTCAATGATACACTGCATATTACGTTATATTATAAGGTATTTTCAATGATACACTGCATATTACGTTATATTATAAGGTATTTTCATTGGTAGACTAGAATTACCATATATTCTAAGGTATTTTCAATGATACACTGCATATTACGTTATATTATAAGGTATTTTCAAAGATACACTACAAATAACGATATATTATAAGGTATTTTCAATGATACACTGCATATTACGTTATATTATAAGGTATTTTCAATGATACACTGCATATTACGTTATATTATAAGGTATTTTCAATGATAAACTACTACGTATTATAAGGTATTTTCAATGATACACTGCATATTACGTTATATTATAAGGTATTTTCAATGATAGACTGCATATTACATTATATTATAAGGTATTTTCAATGATAGACTGCATATTACGTTATATTATGAGGTATTTTCAATGATACATTGCATATTACGTTATATTAGTATGTATTTTCAATGATACACTGCATATTACATTATATTAGCAGGTATTTTCAATGATACACTGCATATTACATTATATTATAAGGTATTTTCAATGATAGACTGCATATTACATTATATTATAAGGTATTTTCAATGATACACTGCATATTACGTTATATGATAAGGTATTTTCAATGATAGACTGCATATTACATTATATTATAAGGTATTTTCAATGATAGACTGCATATTACGTTATATTATAAGGTATTTTCAATGATACACAGCATATTACGTTATATTATAAGGTATTTTCAATGATACACTGCATATTACGTTATATGATAAGGTATTTTCAATGATAGACTGCATATTACATTATATTATAAGGTATTTTCAATGATAGACTGCATATTACGTTATATTATAAGGTATTTTCAATGATACACAGCATATTACGTTATATTATAAGGTATTTTCAATGATACACTGCATATTACGTTATATTATAAGGTATTTTCAATGATACACTGCATATTACGTTATATTATAAGGTATTTTCAATGATGCACTGCATATTACGTTATACTATAAGGTATTTTCAATGATACACTACACATTACGATATATTATAAGGTATTTTCAATGATACACTGCATATTACGTTATATTATAAGGTATTTTCATTGATAGACTAGAATTACCATATATTCTAAGGTATTTTCAATGATACACTGCATATTACGTTATATCATAAGGTATTTTCAATGATACACTGCATATTAAGTTATATTATAAGGTATTTTCAATGATAAACTGCATATTACGTTATATTATAAGGTATTTTCAATGATACACTGCATATTACGTTATTTTATAAGGTATTTTCAATGATAAACTGCATATTACGTTATATTATAAGGTATTTTCAATGATAAACTGCTATATATTATAAGGTATTTTCAATGATACACTGCATATTACGTTATATTATAAGGTATTTTCAAAGATACACTACAAATTACGATATATTATAAGGTATTTTCAATGATACACTGCATATTACGTTATATTATAAGGTATTTTCAATGATAGACTAGAATTACCATATATTCTAAGGTATTTTCAATGATACACTGCATATTACGTTATATTATAAGATATTTTCATTGATAGACTAGAATTACCATATATTCTAAGGTATTTTCAATGATACACTGCATATTACGTTATATCATAAGGTATTTTCAATGATACACTGCATATTAAGTTATATTATAAGGTATTTTCAATGATAAACTGCATATTACGTTATATTATAAGGTATTTTCAATGATACACTGCATATTACGTTATTTTATAAGGTATTTTCAATGATAAACTGCATATTACGTTATATTATAAGGTATTTTCAATGATGCACTGCATATTACGTTGTACTATAAGGTATTTTCAATGAGACACTACAAATTACGATATATTATAAGGTATTTTCAATGATACACTGCATATTACGTTATATTATAAGGTATTTTCAATGATACACTGCATATTACGTTATATTATAAGGTATTTTCATTGGTAGACTAGAATTACCATATATTCTAACGTATTTTCAATGATAAACTACTACGTATTATAAGGTATTTTCAATGATACACTGCATATTACGTTATATTATAAGGTATTTTCAATGATACACTACAAATTACGTTATATCATAAGGTATTTTCAATGATACACTGCATATTACGTTATATTATAAGGTATTTTCAAAGATACACTACAAATAACGATATATTATAAGGTATTTTCAATGATACACTGCATATTACGTTATATGGGAAGGTATTTTCAATGATACACTGCATATTACGTTATATTATAAGGTATTTTCAATGATACACTGCAAATTACGTTATATTATAAGGTATTTTCAATGATACACAGCATATTACGTTATATTATAAGGTATTTTCAATGATACACTGCATATTACGTTATATTATAAGGTATTTTCAATGATAAACTACTACGTATTATAAGGTATTTTCAATGATACACTGCATATTACGTTATATGGGAAGGTATTTTCAATGATACACTGCATATTACGTTATATTATAAGGTATTTTCAATGATACACTGCATATTACGTTATATTATAAGGTATTTTCAATGATACACTGCATACTACGTTATATTATAAGGTATTTTCAAAGATACACTACAAATAACGATATATTATAAGGTATTTTCAATGATACACTGCATATTACGTTATATTATAAGGTATTTTCAATGATACACTGCATATTACGTTATATTATAAGGTATTTTCAATGATAAACTACTACGTATTATAAGGTATTTTCAATGATACACTGCATATTACGTTATATTATAAGGTATTTTCATTGATAGACTAGAATTACCATATATTCTAAGGTATTTTCAATGATACACTGCATATTACGTTATATCATAAGGTATTTTCAATGATACACTGCATATTAAGTTATATTATAAGGTATTTTCAATGATAAACTGCATATTACGTTATATTATAAGGTATTTTCAATGAGACACTACAAATTACGATATATTATAAGGTATTTTCAATGATACACTACATATTACGTTATATTATAAGGTATTTTCTTTGATAGACTAGAATTTCCATATATTCTAAGGTATTTTCAATGATACACTACAAATTATATTATTTTATAATGAATTTTCAATGATTCACTGCATATTACGTTATCCTATAAGGTATTTTCAATGATACACAGCATATTACGTTATATTATAAGGTATTTTCAATGATAAACTATTATATATTATAAGGTATTTTCAATGATACACTGCATATTACGTTATATCATAAGGTATTTTCAATGATACACTGCATATTAAGTTATATTATAAGGTATCTTCAATGATAAACTGCTATATATTATAAGGTATTTTCAATGATACACTGCATATTACGTTATATTATAAGGTATTTTCATTGATAGACTAGAATTACCATATATTCTAAGGTATTTTCAATGATACACTGCATATTACGTTATATCATAAGGTATTTTCAATGATACACTGCATATTAAGTTATATTATAAGGTATTTTCAATGATAAACTGCATATTACGTTATATTATAAGGTATTTTCAATGATACACTGCATATTACGTTATTTTATAAGGTATTTTCAATGATACACTGCATATTACGTTATATTATAAGGTATTTTCAATGATAAACTGCTATATATTATAAGGTATTTTCAATGATAGACTAGAATTACCATATATTCTAAGGTATTTTCAATGATACACTGCATATTACGTTATATTATAAGGTATTTTCATTGATAGACTAGAATTACCATATATTCTAAGATATTTTCAATGATACACTGCATATTACGTTATATCATAAGGTATTTTCAATGATACACTGCATATTACGTTATATTATAAGGTATTTTCAATGATAAACTGCATATTACGTTATATTATAAGGTATTTTCAATGATACACTGCATATTACGTTATTTTATAAGGTATTTTCAATGATAACCTGCATATTACGTTATATTATAAGGTATTTTCAATGATGCACTGCATATTACGTTGTACTATAAGGTATTTTCAATGAGACACTACAAATTACGATATATTATAAGGTATTTTCAATGATACACTGCATATTACGTTATATTATAAGGTATTTTCAATGATACACTGCATATTACGTTATATTATAAGGTATTTTCATTGATAGACTAGAATTACCATATATTCTAAGGTATTTTCAATGATAAACTACTACGTATTATAAGGTATTTTCAATGATACACTGCATATTACGTTATATTATAAGGTATTTTCAATGATACACTGCATATTACGTTATATCATAAGGTATTTTCAATGATACACTGCATATTACGTTATATTATAAGGTATTTTCAAAGATACACTACAAATAACGATATATTATAAGGTATTTTCAATGATACACTGCATATTACGTTATATTATAAGGTATTTTCAATGATACACTGCATATTACGTTATATTATAAGGTATTTTCAATGATAAACTACTACGTATTATAAGGTATTTTCAATGATACACTGCATATTACGTTATATTATAAGGTATTTTCATTGATAGACTAGAATTACCATATATTCTAAGGTATTTTCAATGATACACTGCATATTACGTTATATCATAAGGTATTTTCAATGATACACTGCAAATTACGTTATATTATAAGGTATTTTCAATGATACACTGCATATTACGTTATATTATAAGGTATTTTCAATGATACACTGCATATTACGTTATATTATAAGGTATTTTCAATGATAAACTACTACGTATTATAAGGTATTTTCTATGATACACTGCATATTACGTTATATTATAAGGTATTTTCATTGATAGACTAGAATTTCCATATATTCTAAGGTATTTTCAATGATACACTGCATATTACGTTATATTATAAGGTATTTTCAATGATACACTGGGTATTACGTTATATTATAAGGTATTTTCAATGATACACTACAAATTACGTTACATTATAAGGTATTTTCCATGATAAACTACTACGTATTATAAGGTATTTTCAATGATACACTGCATATTACGTTATATTATAAGGTATTTTCATTGATAGACTAGAATTACCATATATTCTAAGGTATTTTCAATGATACACTGCATATTACGTTATATTATAAGGTATTTTCAATGATAAACTGCTATATATTATAAGGTATTTTCAATGATAGACTAGAATTACCATATATTCTAAGGTATTTTCAATGATACACTGCATATTACGTTATATTATAAGGTATTTTCATTGATAGACTAGAATTACCATATATTCTAAGATATTTTCAATGATACACTGCATATTACGTTATATCATAAGGTATTTTCAATGATACACTGCATATTAAGTTATATTATAAGGTATTTTCAATGATACACTGCATATTACGTTATATTATAAGGTATTTTCAATGATACACTGCATATTACGTTATTTTATAAGGTATTTTCAATGATAACCTGCATATTACGTTATATTATAAGGTATTTTCAATGATGCACTGCATATTACGTTGTACTATAAGGTATTTTCAATGAGACACTACAAATTACGATATATTATAAGGTATTTTCAATGATACACTGCATATTACGTTATATTATAAGGTATTTTCAATGATACACTGCATATTACGTTATATTATAAGGTATTTTCATTGGTAGACTAGAATTACCATATATTCTAAGGTATTTTCAATGATAAACTACTACGTATTATAAGGTATTTTCAATGATACACTGCATATTACGTTATATTATAAGGTATTTTCAATGATACACTACAAATTACGTTATATCATAAGGTATTTTCAATGATACACTGCATATTACGTTATATTATAAGGTATTTTCAAAGATACACTACAAATAACGATATATTATAAGGTATTTTCAATGATACACTGCATATTACGTTATATTATAAGGTATTTTCAATGATACACTGCATATTACGTTATATTATAAGGTATTTTCAATGATAAACTACTACGTATTATAAGGTATTTTCAATGATACACTGCATATTACGTTATATTATAAGGTATTTTCATTGATAGACTAGAATTACCATATATTCTAAGGTATTTTCAATGATACACTGCATATTACGTTATATCATAAGGTATTTTCAATGATACACTGCAAATTACGTTATATTATAAGGTATTTTCAATGATACACTGCATATTACGTTATATTATAAGGTATTTTCAATGATACACTGCATATTACGTTATATTATAAGGTATTTTCAATGATAAACTACTACGTATTATAAGGTATTTTCTATGATACACTGCATATTACGTTATATTATAAGGTATTTTCATTGATAGACTAGAATTTCCATATATTCTAAGGTATTTTCAATGATACACTGCATATTACGTTATATTATAAGGTATTTTCAATGATACACTGGGTATTACGTTATATTATAAGGTATTTTCAATGATACACTACAAATTACGTTACATTATAAGGTATTTTCCATGATAAACTACTACGTATTATAAGGTATTTTCAATGATACACTGCATATTACGTTATATTATAAGGTATTTTCATTGATAGACTAGAATTACCATATATTCTAAGGTATTTTCAATGATACACTGCATATTACGTTATATTATAAGGTATTTTCAATGATACACTGCATATTACGTTATATTATAAGGTATTTTCAATGATACACTGCATACTACGTTATATTATAAGGTATTTTCAAAGATACACTACAAATAACGATATATTATAAGGTATTTTCAATGATACACTGCATATTACGTTATATTATAAGGTATTTTCAATGATGCACTGCATATTACGTTATACTATAAGGTATTTTCAATGAGACACTACAAATTACGATATATTATAAGGTATTTTCAATGATACACTGCATATTACGTTATATTATAAGGTATTTTCAATGATGCACTGCATATTACGTTATACTATAAGGTATTTTCAATGATACACTACACATTACGATATATTATAAGGTATTTTCAATGATACACTGCATATTACGTTATATTATAAGGTATTTTCATTGATAGACTAGAATTACCATATATTCTAAGGTATTTTCAATGATACACTGCATATTACGTTATATCATAAGGTATTTTCAATGATACACTGCATATTAAGTTATATTATAAGGTATTTTCAATGATAAACTGCATATTACGTTATATTATAAGGTATTTTCAATGATACACTGCATATTACGTTATATTATAAGGTATTTTCAATGATACACTGCATATTACGTTATATTATAAGGTATTTTCAATGATAAACTGCTATATATTATAAGGTATTTTCAATGATAGACTAGAATTACCATATATTCTAAGGTATTTTCAATGATACACTGCATATTACGTTATATTATAAGGTATTTTCATTGATAGACTAGAATTACCATATATTCTAAGATATTTTCAATGATACACTGCATATTACGTTATATCATAAGGTATTTTCAATGATACACTGCATATTAAGTTATATTATAAGGTATTTTCAATGATAAACTGCATATTACGTTATATTATAAGGTATTTTCAATGATACACTGCATATTACGTTATTTTATAAGGTATTTTCAATGATAACCTGCATATTACGTTATATTATAAGGTATTTTCAATGATGCACTGCATATTACGTTGTACTATAAGGTATTTTCAATGAGACACTACAAATTACGATATATTATAAGGTATTTTCAATGATACACTGCATATTACGTTATATTATAAGGTATTTTCAATGATACACTGCATATTACGTTATATTATAAGGTATTTTCATTGGTAGACTAGAATTACCATATATTCTAAGGTATTTTCAATGATAAACTACTACGTATTATAAGGTATTTTCAATGATACACTGCATATTACGTTATATTATAAGGTATTTTCAATGATACACTGCATATTACGTTATATCATAAGGTATTTTCAATGATACACTGCATATTACGTTATATTATAAGGTATTTTCAAAGATACACTACAAATAACGATATATTATAAGGTATTTTCAATGATACACTGCATATTACGTTATATTATAAGGTATTTTCAATGATACACTGCATATTACGTTATATTATAAGGTATTTTCAATGATAAACTACTACGTATTATAAGGTATTTTCAATGATACACTGCATATTACGTTATATTATAAGGTATTTTCATTGATAGACTAGAATTACCATATATTCTAAGGTATTTTCAATGATACACTGCATATTACGTTATATCATAAGGTATTTTCAATGATACACTGCAAATTACGTTATATTATAAGGTATTTTCAATGATACACTGCATATTACGTTATATTATAAGGTATTTTCAATGATACACTGCATATTACGTTATATTATAAGGTATTTTCAATGATAAACTACTACGTATTATAAGGTATTTTCTATGATACACTGCATATTACGTTATATTATAAGGTATTTTCATTGATAGACTAGAATTTCCATATATTCTAAGGTATTTTCAATGATACACTGCATATTACGTTATATTATAAGGTATTTTCAATGATACACTGGGTATTACGTTATATTATAAGGTATTTTCAATGATACACTACAAATTACGTTACATTATAAGGTATTTTCCATGATAAACTACTACGTATTATAAGGTATTTTCAATGATACACTGCATATTACGTTATATTATAAGGTATTTTCATTGATAGACTAGAATTACCATATATTCTAAGGTATTTTCAATGATACACTGCATATTACGTTATATTATAAGGTATTTTCAATGATACACTGCATATTACGTTATATTATAAGGTATTTTCAATGATACACTGCATACTACGTTATATTATAAGGTATTTTCAAAGATACACTACAAATAACGATATATTATAAGGTATTTTCAATGATACACTGCATATTACGTTATATTATAAGGTATTTTCAATGATACACTGCATATTACGTTATATTATAAGGTATTTTCAATGATAAACTACTACGTATTATAAGGTATTTTCAATGATACACTGCATATTACGTTGTATTATAAGGTATTTTCATTGATAGACTAGAATTACCATATATTCTAAGGTATTTTCAATGATACACTGCATATTACGTTATATCATAAGGAATTTTCAATGATACACTGCAAATTACGTTATATTATAAGGTATTTTCAATGATACACAGCATATTACGTTATATTATAAGGTATTTTCAATGATACACTGCATATTACGTTATATTATAAGGTATTTTCAATGATAAACTACTACGTATTATAAGGTATTTTCAATGATACACTGCATATTACGTTATATTATAAGGTATTTTCATTGATAGACTAGAATTTCCATATATTCTAAGGTATTTTCAATGATACAATGCATATTACGTTATATTATAAGGTATTTTCAATGATACACTGGGTATTACGTTATATTATAAGGTATTTTCAATGATACACTACAAATTAGGTTACATTATAAGGTATTTTCCATGATAAACTACTACGTATTATAAGGTATTTTCAATGATACACTGCATATTACGTTATATTATAAGGTATTTTCATTGATAGACTAGAATTACCATATATTCTAAGGTATTTTCAATGATACACTGCATATTACGTTATATGGGAAGGTATTTTCAATGATACACTGCATATTACGTTATATTATAAGGTATTTTCAATGATACACTGCATATTACGTTATATTATAAGGTATTTTCAATGATACACTGCATATTACGTTATATTATAAGGTATTTTCAATGATAAACTACTACGTATTATAAGGTATTTTCAATGATACACTGCATATTACGTTATATTATAAGGTATTTTCATTGATAGACTAGAATTACCATATATTCTAAGGTATTTTCAATGATACACTGCATATTACGTTATATCATAAGGTATTTTCAATGATACACTGCATATTAAGTTATATTATAAGGTATTTTCAATGATAAACTGCATATTACGTTATATTATAAGGTATTTTCAATGAGACACTACAAATTACGATATATTATAAGGTATTTTCAATGATACACTACATATTACGTTATATTATAAGGTATTTTCTTTGATAGACTAGAATTTCCATATATTCTAAGGTATTTTCAATGATACACTACAAATTACATTATTTTATAATGAATTTTCAATGATTCACTGCATATTACGTTATCCTATAAGGTATTTTCAATGATACACAGCATATTACGTTATATTATAAGGTATTTTTAATGATAAACTATTATATATTATAAGGTATTTTCAATGATACACTGCATATTACGTTATATCATAAGGTATTTTCAATGATACACTGCATATTAAGTTATATTATAAGGTATTTTCAATGATAAACTGCTATATATTATAAGGTATTTTCAATGATACACAGCATATTACGTTATACTATAAGGTATTTTCAATGAGACACTACAAATTACGATATATTATAAGGTATTTTCAATGATACACTGCATATTACGTTATATTATAAGGTATTTTCTTTGATAGACTAGAATTTCCATATATTCTAAGGTATTTTCAATGATACACTACAAATTACATTATTTTATAATGAATTTTCAATGATTCACTGCATATTACGTTATCCTATAAGGTATTTTCAATGATACACAGCATATTACGTTGTATTATAAGGTATTTTCAATGATAAACTATTATATATTATAAGGTATTTTCAATGATACACTGCATATTACGTTATATCATAAGGTATTTTCAATGATACACTGCATATTAAGTTATATTATAAGGTATTTTCAATGATAAACTGCTATATATTATAAGGTATTTTCAATGATACACAGCATATTACGTTATATTATAAGGTATTTTCAATGATACACTGCATATTACGTTATATTATAAGGTATTTTCAATGATGCACTGCATATTACGTTATACTATAAGGTATTTTCAATGATACACTACAAATTACGATATATTATAAGGTATTTTCAATGATACACTGCATATTACGTTATATTATAAGGTATTTTCAATGATAAACTGCTATATATTATAAGGTATTTTCAATGATACACTGCATATTACGTTATATTATAAGGTATTTTCAAAGATACACTACAAATTACGATATATTATAAGGTATTTTCAATGATACACTGCATATTACGTTATATTATAAGGTATTTTCAATGATAGACTAGAATTACCATATATTCTAAGGTATTTTCAATGATACACTGCATATTACGTTATATTATAAGGTATTTTCATTGATAGACTAGAATTACCATTTATTCTAAGGTATTTTCAATGATACACTGCATATTACGTTATATCATAAGGTATTTTCAATGATACACTGCATATTAAGTTATATTATAAGGTATTTTCAATGATAAACTGCATATTACGTTATATTATAAGGTATTTTCAATGATACACTGCATATTACGTTATTTTATAAGGTATTTTCAATGATAAACTGCATATTACGTTATATTATAAGGTATTTTCAATGATGCACTGCATATTAAGTTGTACTATAAGGTATTTTCAATGAGACACTACAAATTACGATATATTATAAGGTATTTTCAATGATACACTACATATTACGTTATATTATAAGGTATTTTCTTTGATAGACTAGAATTTCCATATATTCTAAGGTATTTTCAATGATACACTACAAATTACATTATTTTATAATGAATTTTCAATGATTCACTGCATATGACGTTATACTATAAGGTATTTTCAATGATACACAGCATATTAAGTTATATTATAAGGTATTTTCAATGATAAACTGCTATATATTATAAGGTATTTTCAATGATACACAGCATATTACGTTATATTATAAGGTATTTTCAATGATACACTGCATACTACGTTATATTATAAGGTATTTTCAAAGATACACTACAAATAACGATATATTATAAGGTATTTTCAATGATACACTGCATATTACGTTATATTATAAGGTATTTTCAATGACACACTGCATATTACGTTATATTATAAGGTATTTTCAATGATAAACTACTACGTATTATAAGGTATTTTCAATGATACACTGCATATTACGTTATATTATAAGGTATTTTCAATGATAAACTATTATATATTATAAGGTATTTTCAATGATACACTGCATATTACGTTATATCATAAGGTATTTTCAATGATACACTGCATATTAAGTTATATTATAAGGTATTTTCAATGATAAACTGCTATATATTATAAGGTATTTTCAATGATACACTACATATTACGTTATATTATAAGGTATTTTCTTTGATAGACTAGAATTTCCATATATTCTAAGGTATTTTCAATGATACACTACAAATTACATTATTTTATAATGAATTTTCAATGATTCACTGCATATGACGTTATACTATAAGGTATTTTCAATGATACACAGCATATTACGTTATATTATAAGGTATTTTCAATGATAAACTATTATATATTATAAGGTATTTTCAATGATACACTGCATATTACGTTATATTATAAGGTATTTTCAAAGATACACTACAAATTACGATATATTATAAGGTATTTTCAATGATACACTGCATATTACGTTATATCATAAGGTATTTTCAATGATACACTGCATATTAAGTTATATTATAAGGTATTTTCAATGATGCACTGCATATTAAGTTGTACTATAAGGTATTTTCAATGAGACACTACAAATTACGATATATTATAAGGAATTTTCAATGATAGACTAGAAGTACCATATATTCTAAGGTATTTTCAATGGTACACTGCATATTACGTTATATTATAAGGTATTTTCATTGATAGACTAGAATTACCATATATTCTAAGGTATTTTCAATGATACACTGCATATTACGTTATATGGGACGGTATTTTCAATGATACACTGCATATTACGTTATATTTTAAGGTATTTTCAATGATACTCTGCATATTACGTTATATTATAAGGTATTTTCAATGATACACTGCATATTACGTTACATGGGAAGGTATTTTCAATGATACACTGCATATTACGTTATATTATAAGGTATTTTCAATGATACACAGCATATTACGTTATATTATAAGGTATTTTCAATGATACACTGCATATTACGTTATATTATAAGGTATTTTCATTGATAGACTAGAATTACCATATATTCTAAGGTATTTTCAATGATACACTGCATATTACGTTATATTTTAAGGTATTTTCAATGATACACTGCATATTACGTTATATTATAAGGTATTTTCAATGATACACAGCATATTACGTTACATGGGAAGGTATTTTCAATGATACACTGCATATTACGTTATATTATAAGGTATTTTCAATGATACACAGCATATTACGTTATATTATAAGGTATTTTCAACGATACACTGCATATTACGTTATATTATAAGGTATTTTCATTGATAGACTAGAATTACCATATATTCTAAGGTATTTTCAATGATACACTGCATATTACGTTATATTAAAAGGTATTTTCAATGATAAACTACTACGTATTATAAGGTATTTTCAATGATACACTGTATATTACGTTATATTATAAGGTATTTTCATTGATAGACTAGAATTACCATATATTCTAAGGTATTTTCAATGATACACTGCATATTACGTTATATTATAAGGTATTTTCAATGATACACTACAAATTACGTTATATCATAAGGTATTTTCAATGATACACTACAAATTACGTTATATCATAAGGTATTTTCAATGATAAACTACTATATATTATAGGGTATTTTCAATGATACACTGCATATTACGTTATATTATAAGGTATTTTCAATGATACACTGCATATTACGTTATATTATAAGGTATTTTCATTGATAGACTAGAATTACCATATATTCTAAGGTATTTTCAATGATACACTGCATATTACGTTATATTATAAGGTATTTTCAATGATAAACTACTACGTATTATAAGGTATTTTCAATGATACACTGTATATTACGTTATATTATAAGGTATTTTCATTGATAGACTAGAATTACCATATATTCTAAGGTATTTTCAATGATACACTGCATATTACGTTATATTATAAGGTATTTTCAACGATACACTGCATATTACGTTATATTATAAGGTATTTTCAATGATACACTGCATATTACGTTATATTATAAGGTATTTTCAATGATATACTACTACGTATTATAAGGTATTTTCAATGATACACTGCATATTACGTTATATTATAAGGTATTTTCAATGATACACTGCATATTACGTTATATTATAAGGTATTTTCAATGATACACTGCATATTACGTTATATTATAAGGTATTTTCAATGATAAACTACTACGTATTATAAGGTATTTTCAATGATACACTGCAGATTACGTTATATTATAAGGTATTTTCAATGATACACTGCATATTAAGTTATATTATAAGGTATTTTCAATGATAAACTACTATATATTATAAGGTATTTTCAATGATACACTGCATATTACGTTATATTATAAGGTATTTTCAAAGATACACTCCAAATAACGATATATTATAAGGTATTTTCAATGATACACTGCATATTACGTTATATGGGAAGGTATTTTCAAAGATGCACTGCATATTACGTTATACTATAAGGTATTTTCAATGATAAACTACTATATATTATAGGGTATTTTCAATGATACACTGCATATTACGTTATATTATAAGGTATTTTCAAAGATACACTACAAATAACGATATATTTTAAGGTATTTTCAATGATACACTGCATATTACGTTATATTATAAGGTATTTTCAATGATACACTGCATATTACGTTATATTATAAGGTATTTTCAATGATACACTGCATATTACGTTATATTATAAGGTATTTTCAATGATACACTGCATATTACGTTATATTATAAGGTATTTTCAATGATACACTGCATATTACGTTATATTATAAGGTATTTTCAATGATACACTGCATATTACGTTATATTATAAGGTATTTTCAATGATAAACTACTACGTATTATAAGGTATTTTCAATGATACACTGCAGATTACGTTATATTATAAGGTATTTTCAATGATACACTGCTTATTAAGTTATATTATAAGGTATTTTCAATGATAAACTACTACGTATTATAAGGTATTTTCAATGATACACTGCAGATTACGTTATATTATAAGGTATTTTCAATGATACACTGCTTATTAAGTTATATTATAAGGTATTTTCAATGATAAACTACTATATATTATAAGGTATTTTCAATGATACACTGCATATTACGTTATATTATAAGGTATTTTCATTGATAGACTAGAATTACCATATATTCTAAGGTATTTTCAATGATACACTGCATATTACGTTATATGAGAAGGTATTTTCATTGATACACTACAAATTACGATATATTATAAGGTATTTTCAATGATACACTGCATATTACGTTATATGGGAAGGTATTTTCAAAGATGCACTGCTTATTACGTTATACTATAAGGTATTTTCAATGATAAACTACTATATATTATAAGGTATTTTCAAAGATACACTACCAATAACGATATATTATAAGGTATTTTCAATGATACACTGCATATTACGTTATATGAGAAGGTATTTTCATTGATACACTACAAATTACGATATATTATAAGGTATTTTCAATGATACACTGCATATTACGTTATATTATAAGGTATTTTCATTGATAGACTAGAATTACCATATATTCTAAGGTATTTTCAATGATACACTGCATATTACGTTATATTATAAGGTATTTTCATTGATAGACTAGAATTACCATATATTCTAAGGTATTTTCAATGATACACTGCATATTACGTTATATTATAAGGTATTTTCAATGATACACTGCATATTACGTTATATTATAAGGTATTTTCAATGATACACTGCATATTACGTTATATTATAAGGTATTTTCAATGATACACTGCATATTACGTTATATTATAAGGTATTTTCAATGATAAACTACTACGTATTATAAGGTATTTTCAATGATACACTGCAGATTACGTTATATTATAAGGTATTTTCAATGATACACTGCTTATTAAGTTATATTATAAGGTATTTTCAATGATAAACTACTATATATTATAAGGTATTTTAAATGATACACTGCATATTACGTTATATTATAAGGTATTTTCAAAGATACACTCCAAATAACGATATATTATAAGGTATTTTCAATGATACACTGCATATTACGTTATATGAGAAGGTATTTTCATTGATACACTACAAATTACGATATATTATAAGGTATTTTCAATGATACACTCCATATTACGTTATATGGGAAGGTATTTTCAAAGATGCACTGCATATTACGTTATACTATAAGGTATTTTCAATGATAAACTACTATATATTATAGGGTATTTTCAATGATACACTGCATATTACGTTATATTATAAGGTATTTTCAAAGATACACTACAAATAACGATATATTATAAGGTATTTTCAATGATACACTGCATATTACGTTATATGAGAAGGTATTTTCATTGATACACTACAAATTACGATATATTATAAGGTATTTTCAATGATACACTGCATATTACGTTATATGGGAAGGTATTTTCAATGATACACTGCATATTACGTTACATGGGAAGGTATTTTCAATGATACACTGCATATTACGTTATATTATAAGGTATTTTCAATGATACACTGCATATTACGTTATATTATAAGGTATTTTCAATGATACACTGCATATTACGTTATATTATAAGGTATTTTCAATGATACACTGCATATTACGTTATATTATAAGGTATTTTCAATGATACACTGCATATTACGTTATATTATAAGGTATTTTCAATGATACACTGCATATTACGTTATATTATAAGGTATTTTCAATGATACACTGCATATTACGTTATATTATAAGGTATTTTCAACGATACACTGCATATTACGTTATATTATAAGGTATTTTCAATGATAAGCTACTACGTATTATAAGGTATTTTCAATGATACACTGCATATTACGTTATATTATAAGGTATTTTCATTGATAGACTAGAATTACCATATATTCTAAGGTATTTTCAATGATACACTGCATATTACGTTATATTATAAGGTATTTTCAATGATACACTGCATATTACGTTATATTATAAGGTATTTTCATTGTTAGACTAGAATTACCATATATTCTAAGGTATTTTCAATGATACACTGCATATTACGTTATATTATAAGGTATTTTCAATGATACACTGCATATTACGTTATATTATAAGGTATTTTCATTGATAGACTAGAATTACCATATATTCTAAGGTATTTTCAATGATACACTGCATATTACGTTATATGAGAAGGTATTTTCATTGATACACTACAAATTACGATATATTATAAGGTATTTTCAATGATACACTGCATATTACGTTATATGGGAAGGTATTTTCAATGATACACTGCATATTACGTTATATTATAAGGTATTTTCAATGATACACTGCATATTACGTTATATTATAAGGTATTTTCATTGATAGACTAGAATTACCATATATTCTAAGGTATTTTCAATGATACACTGCATATTACGTTATATGGGAAGGTATTTTCAATGATACACTGCATATTACGTTACATGGGAAGGTATTTTCAATGATACACTGCATATTACGTTATATTATAAGGTATTTTCAATGATACACTGCATATTACGTTATATTATAAGGTATTTTCAATGATACACTGCATATTACGTTATATTATAAGGTATTTTCAATGATACACTGCATATTACGTTATATTATAAGGTATTTTCAATGATACACTGCATATTACGTTATATTATAAGGTATTTTCAATGATACACTGCATATTACGTTATATTATAAGGTATTTTCAATGATACACTGCATATTACGTTATATTATAAGGTATTTTCAATGATACACTGCATATTACGTTATATTATAAGGTATTTTCAACGATACACTGCATATTACGTTATATTATAAGGTATTTTCAATGATAAGCTACTACGTATTATAAGGTATTTTCAATGATACACTGCATATTACGTTATATTATAAGGTATTTTCATTGATAGACTAGAATTACCATATATTCTAAGGTATTTTCAATGATACACTGCATATTACGTTATATTATAAGGTATTTTCAATGATACACTGCATATTACGTTATATTATAAGGTATTTTCATTGTTAGACTAGAATTACCATATATTCTAAGGTATTTTCAATGATACACTGCATATTACGTTATATTATAAGGTATTTTCAATGATACACTGCATATTACGTTATATTATAAGGTATTTTCATTGATAGACTAGAATTACCATATATTCTAAGGTATTTTCAATGATACACTGCATATTACGTTATATGAGAAGGTATTTTCATTGATACACTACAAATTACGATATATTATAAGGTATTTTCAATGATACACTGCATATTACGTTATATGGGAAGGTATTTTCAATGATACACTGCATATTACGTTATATTATAAGGTATTTTCAATGATACACTGCATATTACGTTATATTATAAGGTATTTTCATTGATAGACTAGAATTACCATATATTCTAAGGTATTTTCAATGATACACTGCATATTACGTTATATGAGAAGGTATTTTCATTGATACACTACAAATTACGATATATTATAAGGTATTTTCAATGATACACTGCATATTACGTAATATGGGAAGGTATTTTCAAAGATGCACTGCTTATTACGTTATACTATAAGGTATTTTCAATGATAAACTACTATATATTATAAGGTATTTTCAAAGATACACTACAAATAACGATATATTATAAGGTATTTTCAATGATACACTGCATATTACGTTATATGAGAAGGTATTTTCATTGATACACTACAAATTACGATATATTATAAGGTATTTTCAATGATACACTGCATATTACGTTATATTATAAGGTATTTTCATTGATAGACTAGAATTACCATATATTCTAAGGTATTTTCAATGATACACTGCATATTACGTTATATTATAAGGTATTTTCAAAGATACACTACAAATAACGATATATTATAAGGTATTTTCAATGATACACTGCATATTACGTTATATGAGAAGGTATTTTCATTGATACACTACAAATTACGATATATTATAAGGTATTTTCAATGATACACTGCATATTACGTTATATGGGAAGGTATTTTCAAAGATGCACTGCTTATTACGTTATACTATAAGGTATTTTCAATGATAAACTACTATATATTATAAGGTATTTTCAAAGATACACTACCAATAACGATATATTATAAGGTATTTTCAATGATACACTGCATATTACGTTATATGAGAAGGTATTTTCATTGATACACTACAAATAACGATATATTATAAGGTATTTTCAATGATACACTGCATATTACGTTATATGAGAAGGTATTTTCATTGATACACTACAAATTACGATATATTATAAGGTATTTTCAATGATACACTGCATATTACGTTATATGGGAAGGTATTTTCAATGATACACTGCATATTACGTTACATGGGAAGGTATTTTCAATGATACACTGCATATTACGTTATATTATAAGGTATTTTCAATGATACACTGCATATTACGTTATATTATAAGGTATTTTCAATGATACACTGCATATTACGTTATATTATAAGGTATTTTCAATGATACACTGCATATTACGTTATATTATAAGGTATTTTCAACGATACACTGCATATTACGTTATATTATAAGGTATTTTCAATGATAAGCTACTACGTATTATAAGGTATTTTCAATGATACACTGCATATTACGTTATATTATAAGGTATTTTCATTGATAGACTAGAATTACCATATATTCTAAGGTATTTTCAATGATACACTGCATATTACGTTATATGATAAGGTATTTTCAATGATACACTGCATATTACGTTATATTATAAGGTATTTTCATTGGTAGACTAGAATTACCATATATTCTAAGGTATTTTCAATGATACACTGCATATTACGTTATATTATAAGGTATTTTCAATGATACACTGCATATTACGTTATATTATAAGGTATTTTCAACGATACACTGCATATTACGTTATATTATAAGGTATTTTCAATGATACACTGCATATTACGTTATATTATAAGGTATTTTCAATGATACACTGCATATTACGTTATATTATAAGGTATTTTCATTGATAGACTAGAATTACCATATATTCTAAGGTATTTTCAATGATACACTGCATATTACGTTATATGAGAAGGTATTTTCATTGATACACTACAAATTACGATATATTATAAGGTATTTTCAATGATACACTGCATATTACGTTATATTATAAGGTATTTTCATTGATAGACTAGAATTACCATATATTCTAAGGTATTTTCAATGATACACTGCATATTACGTTATATTATAAGGTATTTTCATTGATAGACTAGAATTACCATATATTCTAAGGTATTTTCAATGATACACTGCATATTACGTTATATTATAAGGTATTTTCAAAGATACACTACAAATAACGATATATTATAAGGTATTTTCAATGATACACTACATATTACGTTATATGAGAAGGTATTTTCATTGATACACTACAAATTACGATATATTATAAGGTATTTTCAATGATGCACTGCATATTACGTTATATTATAAGGTATTTTCAATGATACACTGCATATTACGTTATATTATAAGGTATTTTCATTGATAGACTAGAATTACCATATATTCTAAGGTATTTTCAATGATACACTGCATATTACGTTATATTATAAGGTATTTTCAATGATACACTGCATATTACGTTATATTATAAGGTATTTTCATTGATAGACTAGAATTACCATATATTCTAAGGTATTTTCAATGATACACTGCATATTACGTTATATGAGAAGGTATTTTCATTGATACACTACAAATTACGATATATTATAAGGTATTTTCAATGATACACTGCATATTACGTTATATGGGAAGGTATTTTCAAAGATGCACTGCTTATTACGTTATACTATAAGGTATTTTCAATGATAAACTACTATATATTATAAGGTATTTTCAAAGATACACTACCAATAACGATATATTATAAGGTATTTTCAATGATACACTGCATATTACGTTATATGAGAAGGTATTTTCATTGATACACTACAAATTACGATATATTATAAGGTATTTTCAATGATACACTGCATATTACGTTATATTATAAGGTATTTTCATTGATAGACTAGAATTACCATATATTCTAAGGTATTTTCAATGATACACTGCATATTACGTTATATTATAAGGTATTTTCAATGATAAACTACTATATATTATAAGGTATTTTCAATCATAAACTACTACGTAGTAATAAGGTATTTTCAATGATACACTGCATATTACGTTATATTATAAGGTATTTTCATTGATAGACTAGAATTACCATATATTCTAAGGTATTTTCAATGATACACTGCATATTACGTTATATTATAAGGTATTTTCAAAGATACACTACAAATAACGATATATTATAAGGTATTTTCAATGATACACTGCATATTACGTTATATGAGAAGGTATTTTCATTGATACACTACAAATTACGATATATTATAAGGTATTTTCAATGATACACTGCATATTACGTTATATGGGAAGGTATTTTCAAAGATGCACTGCATATTACGTTATACTATAAGGTATTTTCAATGATAAACTACTATATATTATAAGGTATTTTCAATGATACACTGCATATTACGTTATATTATAAGGTATTTTCAATGATACACTGCATATTACGTTATATTATAAGTATTTTCAACGATACACTGCATATTACGTTATATTATAAGGTATTTTCAATGATACACTGCATATTACGTTATATTATAAGGTATTTTCAATGATATACTACTACGTATTATAAGGTATTTTCAATGATACACGGCATATTACGTTATATTAGAAGGTATTTTCATTGATAGACAAGAATTACCATATATTCTAAGGTATTTTCAATGATACACTGCATATTACGTTATATGAGAAGGTATTTTCATTGATACACTACAAATTACGATATATTATAAGGTATTTTCAATGATAGACTAGAATTACCATATATTCTAAAGGTATTTTCAATGATACACTGCATATTACGTTATATTATAAGGTATTTTCAATGATACACTGCATATTACGTTATATGATAATTCTAGTCTACCATGGTAGACTAGAATTACCATATAATCTAAGGTATTTTCAATGATACACTGCATATTACGTTATATTATAGGTATTTTCAATGATACACTGCATATTACGTTATATTACAAGGTATTTTCAATGATACACTGCATATTACGTTATATTATAAGGTATTTTCAATGATAAACTACTATATATTATAAGGTATTTTCAATCATAAACTACTACGTATTATAAGGTATTTTCAATGATACACTGCATATTACGTTATATTATAAGGTATTTTCATTGATAGACTAGAATTACCATATATTCTAAGGTATTTTCAATGATACACTGCATATTACGTTATATTATAAGGTATTTTCAATGATAAACTACTACGTATTATAAGGTATTTTCAATGATACACTGCATATTACGTTATATTATAAGGTATTTTCATTGATAGACTAGAATTACCATTTATTCTAAGGTATTTTCAATGATACACTGCATATTACGTTATATGATAAGGTATTTTCAATGATACACTGCATATTACGTTATATTATAAGGTATTTTCATTGATAGACTAGAATAACCATATATTCTAAGGTATTTTCAATGATACACTGCATATTACGTTATATTATAAGGTATTTTCAATGATACACTGCATATTACGATATATTATAAGGTATTTTCAATGATACACTGCATATTACGTTATATTATAAGGTATTTTCAATGATACACTGCATATTACGTTATATTATAAGGTATTTTCATTGATAGACTAGAATTACCATATATTCTAAGGTATTTTCAATGATACACTGCATATTACGTTATATTATAAGGTATTTTCAAAGATACACTACAAATAACGATATATTATAAGGTATTTTCAATGATACACTAGCATATTACGTTATATGAGAAGGTATTTTCATTGATACACTACAAATTACGATATATTATAAGGTATTTTCAATGATACACTGCTTATTACGTTATATTATAAGGTATTTTCAATGATACACTGCATATTACGTTATATTATAAGGTATTTTCATTGATAGACTAGAATTACCATATATTCTAAGGTATTTTCAATGATACACTGCATATTACGTTATATGAGAAGGTATTTTTCATTGATACACTACAAATTACGATATATTATAAGGTATTTTCAATGATACACTGCATATTACGTTATATGGGAAGGTATTTTCAAAGATGCACTGCTTATTACGTTATACTATAAGGTATTTTCAATGATAAACTACTATATATTATAAGGTATTTTCAAAGATACACTACCAATAACGATATATTATAAGGTATTTTCAATGATACACTGCATATTACGTTATATGAGAAGTTATTTTCATTGATACACTACAAATTACGATATATTATAAGGTATTTTCAATGATACACTGCATATTACGTTATATTATAAGGTATTTTCATTGATAGACTAGAATTACCATATATTCTAAGGTATTTTCAATGATACACTGCATATTACGTTATATTATAAGGTATTTTCAATGATAAACTACTATATATTATAAGGTATTTTCAATCATAAACTACTACGTATTATAAGGTATTTTCAATGATACACTGCATATTACGTTATATTATAAGGTATTTTCATTGATAGACTAGAATTACCATATATTCTAAGGTATTTTCAATGATACACTGCATATTACGTTATATTATAAGGTATTTTCAAAGATACACTACAAATAACGATATATTATAAGGTATTTTCAATGATACACTGCATATTACGTTATATGAGAAGGTATTTTCATTGATACACTACAAATTACGATATATTATAAGGTATTTTCAATGATACACTGCATATTACGTTATATGGGAAGGTATTTCAAAGATGCACTGCATATTACGTTATACTATAAGGTATTTTCAATGATAAACTACTATATATTATAAGGTATTTTCAATGATACACTGCATATTACGTTATATTATAAGGTATTTTCAATGATACACTGCATATTACGTTATATTATAAGGTATTTTCAACGATACACTGCATATTACGTTATATTATAAGGTATTTTCAATGATACACTGCATATTACGTTATATTATAAGGTATTTTCAATGATACACTGCATATTACGTTATATTATAAGGTATTTTCAATGATACACTGCAAATTACGTTATATTATAAGGTATTTTCAACGATACACTGCATATTACGTTATATTATAAGGTATTTTCAATGATAAGCTACTACGTATTATAAGGTATTTTCAATGATACACTGCATATTACGTTATATTATAAGGTATTTTCATTGATAGACTAGAATTACCATATATTCTAAGGTATTTTCAATGATACACTGCATATTACGTTATATGATAAGGTATTTTCAATGATACACTGCATATTACGTTATATTATAAGGTATTTTCATTGGTAGACTAGAATTACCATATATTCTAAGGTATTTTCAATGATACACTGCATATTACGTTATATTATAAGGTATTTTCAATGATACACTGCATATTACGTTATATTATAAGGTATTTTCATTGATAGACTAGAATTACCATATATTCTAAGGTATTTTCAATGATACACTGCATATTACGTTATATGAGAAGGTATTTTCATTGATACACTACAAATTACGATATATTATAAGGTATTTTCAATGATACACTGCATATTACGTTATATGGGAAGGTATTTTCAATGATACACTGCATATTACGTTATATTATAAGGTATTTTCAATGATACACTGCATATTACGTTATATTATAAGGTATTTTCAAAGATACACTACAAATAACGATATATTATAAGGTATTTTCAATGATACACTGCATATTACGTTATATGAGAAGGTATTTTCATTGATACACTACAAATTACGATATATTATAAGGTATTTTCAATGATACACTGCATATTACGTTATATGGGAAGGTATTTTCAAAGTTTGCACTGCTTATTACGTTATACTATAAGGTATTTTCAATGATAAACTACTATATATTATAAGGTATTTTCAAAGATACACTACCAATAACGATATATTATAAGGTATTTTCAATGATACACTGCATATTACGTTATATGAGAAGGTATTTTCATTGATACACTACAAATAACGATATATTATAAGGTATTTTCAATGATACACTGCATATTACGTTATATGAGAAGGTATTTTCATTGATACACTACAAATTACGATATATTATAAGGTATTTTCAATGATACACTGCATATTACGTTATATGGGAAGGTATTTTCAATGATACACTGCATATTACGTTACATGAGAAGGTATTTTCAATGATACACTGCATATTACGTTATATTATAAGGTATTTTCAATGATACACTGCATATTACGTTATATTATAAGGTATTTTCAATGATACACTGCATATTACGTTATATTATAAGGTATTTTCAATGATACACTGCATATTACGTTATATTATAAGGTATTTTCAACGATACACTGCATATTACGTTATATTATAAGGTATTTTCAATGATACACTGCATATTACGTTATATTATAAGGTATTTTCAATGATACACTGCGTATTACGTTATATTATAAGGTATTTTCATTGATAGACTAGAATTACCATATATTCTAAGGTATTTTCAATGATACACTGCATATTACGTTATATGAGAAGGTATTTTCATTGATACACTACAAATTACGATATATTATAAGGTATTTTCAATGATACACTGCATATTACGTTATATGGGAAGGTATTTTCAAAGATGCACTGCATATTACGTTATACTATAAGGTATTTTCAATGATAAACTACTATATATTATAAGGTATTTTCAATGATACACTGCATATTACGTTATATGAGAAGGTATTTTCATTGATACACTACAAATTACGATATATTATAAGGTATTTTCAATGATACACTGCATATTACGTTATATTATAAGGTATTTTCAATGATACACTGCATATTACGTTATATGGGAAGGTATTTTCAATGATAAACTACTACGTATTATAAGGTATTTTCAATGATACACTGCATATTACGTTATATTATAAGGTATTTTCATTGATAGACTAGAATTACCATATATTCTAAGGTATTTTCAATGATACACTGCATATTACGTTATATTATAAGGTATTTTCAAAGATACACTACAAATAACGATATATTGTAAGGTATTTTCAGTGATACACTGCATATTACGTTATATGGGAAGGTATTTTCAAAGATGCACTGCATATTACGTTATACTATAAGGTATTTTCAATGATAAACTACTATATATTATCAGGTATTTTCAATGATACACTGCATATTACGTTATATTATAAGGTATTTTCAATGATACACTGCATATTACGTTATATTATAAGGTATTTTCAATGATACACTGCAAATTACGTTATATTATAAGGTATTTTCAACGATACACTGCATATTACGTTATATTATAAGGTATTTTCAATGATAAGCTACTACGTATTATAAGGTATTTTCAATGATACACTGCATATTACGTTATATTATAAGGTATTTTCATTGATAGACTAGAATTACCATATATTCTAAGGTATTTTCAATGATACACTGCATATTACGTTATATGATAAGGTATTTTCAATGATACACTGCATATTACGTTATATTATAAGGTATTTTCATTGGTAGACTAGAATTACCATATATTCTAAGGTATTTTCAATGATACACTGCATATTACGTTATATTATAAGGTATTTTCAATGATACACTGCATATTACGTTATATTATAAGGTATTTTCATTGATAGACTAGAATTACCATATATTCTAAGGTATTTTCAATGATACACTGCATATTACGTTATATGAGAAGGTATTTTCATTGATACACTACAAATTACGATATATTATAAGGTATTTTCAATGATACACTGCATATTACGTTATATGGGAAGGTATTTTCAATGATACACTGCATATTACGTTATATTATAAGGTATTTTCAATGATACACTGCATATTACGTTATATTATAAGGTATTTTCATTGATAGACTAGAATTACCATATATTCTAAGGTATTTTCAATGATACACTGCATATTACGTTATATGAGAAGGTATTTTCATTGATACACTACAAATTACGATATATTATAAGGTATTTTCAATGATACACTGCATATTACGTTATATGGGAAGGTATTTTCAAAGATGCACTGCTTATTACGTTATACTATAAGGTATTTTCAATGATAAACTACTATATATTATAAGGTATTTTCAAAGATACACTACAAATAACGATATATTATAAGGTATTTTCAATGATACACTGCATATTACGTTATATGAGAAGGTATTTTCATTGATACACTACAAATTACGATATATTATAAGGTATTTTCAATGATACACTGCATATTACGTTATATTATAAGGTATTTTCATTGATAGACTAGAATTACCATATATTCTAAGGTATTTTCAATGATACACTGCATATTACGTTATATTATAAGGTATTTTCAAAGATACACTACAAATAACGATATATTATAAGGTATTTTCAATGATACACTGCATATTACGTTATATGAGAAGGTATTTTCATTGATACACTACAAATTACGATATATTATAAGGTATTTTCAATGATACACTGCATATTACGTTATATGAGAAGGTATTTTCAAAGATGCACTGCATATTACGTTATACTATAAGGTATTTTCAATGATAAACTACTATATATTATAAGGTATTTTCAAAGATACACTACAAATAACGATATATTATAAGGTATTTTCAATGATACACTGCATATTACGTTATATGAGAAGGTATTTTCATTGATACACTACAAATAACGATATATTATAAGGTATTTTCAATGATACACTGCATATTACGTTATATGAGAAGGTATTTTCATTGATACACTACAAATTACGATATATTATAAGGTATTTTCAATGATACACTGCATATTACGTTATATGGGAAGGTATTTTCAATGACACACTGCATATTACGTTACATGGGAAGGTATTTTCAATGATACACTGCATATTACGTTATATTATAAGGTATTTTCAATGATACACTGCATATTACGTTATATTATAAGGTATTTTCAATGATACACTGCATATTACGTTATATTATAAGGTATTTTCAATGATACACTGCATATTACGTTATATTATAAGGTATTTTCAACGATACACTGCATATTACGTTATATTATAAGGTATTTTCAATGATAAGCTACTACGTATTATAAGGTATTTTCAATGATACACTGCATATTACGTTATATTATAAGGTATTTTCATTGATAGACTAGAATTACCATATATTCTAAGGTATTTTCAATGATACACTGCATATTACGTTATATGAGAAGATATTTTCATTGATACACTACAAATTACGATATATTATAAGGTATTTTCAATGATAGACTAGAATTACCATATATTCTAAGGTATTTTCAATGATACACTGCATATTACGTTATATTATAAGGTATTTTCAATGATACACTGCATATTACGTTATATTATAAGGTATTTTCATTGGTAGACTAGAATTACCATATAATCTAAGGTATTTTCAATGATACACTGCATATTACGTTATATTATAAGGTATTTTCAATGATACACTGCATATTACGTTATATTATAAGGTATTTTCATTGGTAGACTAGAATTACCATATATTCTAACGTATTTTCAATGATACACTGCATATTACGTTATATTATAAGGTATTTTCAATGATACACTGCATATTACGTTATATTATAAGGTATTTTCATTGGTAGACTAGAATTACCATATAATCTAAGGTATTTTCAATGATACACTGCATATTACGTTATATTATAAGGTATTTTCAATGATACACTGCATATTACGTTATATTATAAGGTATTTTCAACGATACACTGCATATTACGTTATATTATAAGGTATTTTCAATGATAAGCTACTACGTATTATAAGGTATTTTCAATGATACACTGCATATTACGTTATATTATAAGGTATTTTCATTGATAGACTAGAATTACCATATATTCTAAGGTATTTTCAATGATACACTGCATATTACGTTATATTATAAGGTATTTTCAAAGATACACTACAAATAACGATATATTATAAGGTATTTTCAATGATACACTGCATATTACGTTATATGAGAAGGTATTTTCATTGATACACTACAAATTACGATATATTATAAGGTATTTTCAATGATACACTGCATATTACGTTATATGGGAAGGTATTTTCAAAGATGCACTGCATATTACGTTATACTATAAGGTATTTTCAATGATAAACTACTATATATTATAAGGTATTTTCAATCATAAACTACTACGTATTATAAGGTATTTTCAATGATACACTGCATATTACGTTATATTATAAGGTATTTTCATTGATAGACTAGAATTACCATATATTCTAAGGTATTTTCAATGATACACTGCATATTACGTTATATTATAAGGTATTTTCAATGATACACTGCATATTACGTTATATTATAAGGTATTTTCAACGATACACTGCATATTACGTTATATTATAAGGTATTTTCAATGATACACTGCATATTACGTTATATTATAAGGTATTTTCAATGATATACTACTACGTATTATAAGGTATTTTCAATGATACACGGCATATTACGTTATATTAGAAGGTATTTTCATTGATAGACAAGAATTACCATATATTCTAAGGTATTTTCAATGATACACTGCATATTACGTTATATTATAAGGTATTTTCAATGATACACTGCATATTACGTTATATTATAAGGTATTTTCATTGGTAGACTAGAATTACCATATAGTCTAAGGTATTTTCAATGATACACTGCATATTACGTTATATTATAAGGTATTTTCAATGATACACTGCATATTACGTTATATTATAAGGTATTTTCAATGATACACTGCATATTACGTTATATTATAAGGTATTTTCAATGATAAACTACTATATATTATAAGGTATTTTCAATCATAAACTACTACGTATTATAAGGTATTTTCAATGATACACTGCATATTACGTTATATTATAAGGTATTTTCATTGATAGACTAGAATTACCATATATTCTAAGGTATTTTCAATGATACACTGCATATTACGTTATATTATAAGGTATTTTCAATGATAAGCTACTACGTATTATAAGGTATTTTCAATGATACACTGCATATTACGTTATATTATAAGGTATTTTCATTGATAGACTAGAATTACCATATATTCTAAGGTATTTTCAATGATACACTGCATATTACGTTATATGATAAGGTATTTTCAATGATACACTGCATATTACGTAATATTATAAGGTATTTTCATTGATAGACTAGAATTACCATATATTCTAAGGTATTTTCAATGATACACTGCATATTACGTTATATTATAAGGTATTTTCAATGATACACTGCATATTACGATATATTATAAGGTATTTTCAATGATACACTGCATATTACGTTATATTATAAGGTATTTTCAATGATACACTGCATATTACGTTATATTATAAGGTATTTTCATTGATAGACTAGAATTACCATATATTCTAAGGTATTTTCAATGATACACTGCATATTACGTTATATTATAAGGTATTTTCAAAGATACACTACAAATAACGATATATTATAAGGTATTTTCAATGATACACTACATATTACGTTATATGAGAAGGTATTTTCATTGATACACTACAAATTACGATATATTATAAGGTATTTTCAATGATACACTGCATATTACGTTATATTATAAGGTATTTTCAATGATACACTGCATATTACGTTATATTATAAGGTATTTTCATTGATAGACTAGAATTACCATATATTCTAAGGTATTTTCAATGATACACTGCATATTACGTTATATGAGAAGGTATTTTCATTGATACACTACAAATTACGATATATTATAAGGTATTTTCAATGATACACTGCATATTACGTTATATGGGAAGGTATTTTCAAAGATGCACTGCTTATTACGTTATACTATAAGGTATTTTCAATGATAAACTACTATATATTATAAGGTATTTTCAAAGATACACTACCAATAACGATATATTATAAGGTATTTTCAATGATACACTGCATATTACGTTATATGAGAAGGTATTTTCATTGATACACTACAAATTACGATATATTATAAGGTATTTTCAATGATACACTGCATATTACGTTATATTATAAGGTATTTTCATTGATAGACTAGAATTACCATATATTCTAAGGTATTTTCAATGATACACTGCATATTACGTTATATTATAAGGTATTTTCAATGATAAACTACTATATATTATAAGGTATTTTCAATGATAAACTACTACGTATTATAAGGTATTTTCAATGATACACTGCATATTACGTTATATTATAAGGTATTTTCATTGATAGACTAGAATTACCATATATTCTAAGGTATTTTCAATGATACACTGCATATTACGTTATATTATAAGGTATTTTCAAAGATACACTACAAATAACGATATATTATAAGGTATTTTCAATGATACACTGCATATTACGTTATATGAGAAGGTATTTTCATTGATACACTACAAATTACGATATATTATAAGGTATTTTCAATGATACACTGCATATTACGTTATATGGGAAGGTATTTTCAAAGATGCACTGCATATTACGTTATACTATAAGGTATTTTCAATGATAAACTACTATATATTATAAGGTATTTTCAATGATACACTGCATATTACGTTATATTATAAGGTATTTTCAATGATACACTGCATATTACGTTATATTATAAGGTATTTTCAATGATACACTGCATATTACGTTATATTATAAGGTATTTTCAACGATACACTGCATATTACGTTATATTATAAGGTATTTTCAATGATAAGCTACTACGTATTATAAGGTATTTTCAATGATACACTGCATATTACGTTATATTATAAGGTATTTTCATTGATACACTGCATATTACGATATATTATAAGGTATTTTCAATGATACACTGCATATTACGTTATATTATAAGGTATTTTCAATGATACACTGCATATTACGTTATATTATAAGGTATTTTCATTGATAGACTAGAATTACCATATATTCTAAGGTATTTTCAATGATACACTGCATATTACGTTATATTATAAGGTATTTTCAAAGATACACTACAAATAACGATATATTATAAGGTATTTTCAATGATACACTACATATTACGTTATATGAGAAGGTATTTTCATTGATACACTACAAATTACGATATATTATAAGGTATTTTCAATGATACACTGCATATTACGTTATATTATAAGGTATTTTCATTGATAGACTAGAATTACCATATATTCTAAGGTATTTTCAATGATACACTGCATATTACGTTATATGATAAGGTATTTTCAATGATACACTGCATATTACGTTATATTATAAGGTATTTTCATTGATAGACTAGAATTACCATATATTCTAAGGTATTTTCAATGATACACTGCATATTACGTTATATTATAAGGTATTTTCAATGATACACTGCATATTACGTTATATGAGAAGGTATTTTCATTGATACACTACAAATTACGATATATTATAAGGTATTTTCAATGATACACTGCATATTACGTTATATGGGAAGGTATTTTCAAAGATGCACTGCTTATTACGTTATACTATAAGGTATTTTCAATGATAAACTACTATATATTATAAGGTATTTTCAAAGATACACTACCAATAACGATATATTATAAGGTATTTTCAATGATACACTGCATATTACGTTATATGAGAAGGTATTTTCATTGATACACTACAAATTACGATATATTATAAGGTATTTTCAATGATACACTGCATATTACGTTATATTATAAGGTATTTTCATTGATAGACTAGAATTACCATATATTCTAAGGTATTTTCAATGATACACTGCATATTACGTTATATTATAAGGTATTTTCAATGATAAACTACTATATATTATAAGGTATTTTCAATCATAAACTACTACGTATTATAAGGTATTTTCAATGATACACTGCATATTACGTTATATTATAAGGTATTTTCATTGATAGACTAGAATTACCATATATTCTAAGGTATTTTCAATGATACACTGCATATTACGTTATATTATAAGGTATTTTCAAAGATACACTACAAATAACGATATATTATAAGGTATTTTCAATGATACACTGCATATTACGTTATATGAGAAGGTATTTTCATTGATACACTACAAATTACGATATATTATAAGGTATTTTCAATGATACACTGCATATTACGTTATATGGGAAGGTATTTTCAAAGATGCACTGCATATTACGTTATACTATAAGGTATTTTCAATGATAAACTACTATATATTATAAGGTATTTTCAATGATACACTGCATATTACGTTATATTATAAGGTATTTTCAATGATACACTGCATATTACGTTATATTATAAGGTATTTTCAACGATACACTGCATATTACGTTATATTATAAGGTATTTTCAATGATACACTGCATATTACGTTATATTATAAGGTATTTTCAATGATATACTACTACGTATTATAAGGTATTTTCAATGATACACGGCATATTACGTTATATTATAAGGTATTTTCATTGATAGACAAGAATTACCATATATTCTAAGGTATTTTCAATGATACACTGCATATTACGTTATATTATAAGGTATTTTCAATGATACACTGCATATTACGTTATATTATAAGGTATTTTCAATGATATACTACTACGTATTATAAGGTATTTTCAATGATACACGGCATATTACGTTATATTATAAGGTATTTTCATTGATAGACTAGAATTACCATATATTCTAAGGTATTTTCAATGATACACTGCATATTACGTTATATTATAAGGTATTTTCAATGATACACTGCATATTACGTTATATTATAAGGTATTTTCATTGGTAGACTAGAATTACCATATAATCTAAGGTATTTTCAATGATACACTGCATATTACGTTATATTATAAGGTATTTTCAAAGATACACTACCAATAACGATATATTATAAGGTATTTTCAATGATACACTGCATATTACGTTATATGAGAAGGTATTTTCATTGATACACTACAAATTACGATATATTATAAGGTATTTTCAATGATACACTGCATATTACGTTATATTATAAGGTATTTTCATTGATAGACTAGAATTACCATATATTCTAAGGTATTTTCAATGATACACTGCATATTACGTTATATTATAAGGTATTTTCAATGATAAACTACTATATATTATAAGGTATTTTCAATCATAAACTACTACGTATTATAAGGTATTTTCAATGATACACTGCATATTACGTTATATTATAAGGTATTTTCATTGATAGACTAGAATTACCATATATTCTAAGGTATTTTCAATGATACACTGCATATTACGTTATATTATAAGGTATTTTCAAAGATACACTACAAATAACGATATATTATAAGGTATTTTCAATGATACACTGCATATTACGTTATATGAGAAGGTATTTTCATTGATACACTACAAATTACGATATATTATAAGGTATTTTCAATGATACACTGCATATTACGTTATATGGGCAGGTATTTTCAAAGATGCACTGCATATTACGTTATACTATAAGGTATTTTCAATGATAAACTACTATATATTATAAGGTATTTTCAATGATACACTGCATATTACGTTATATTATAAGGTATTTTCAATGATACACTGCATATTACGTTATATTATAAGGTATTTTCAACGATACACTGCATATTACGTTATATTATAAGGTATTTTCAATGATACACTGCATATTACGTTATATTATAAGGTATTTTCAATGATATACTACTACGTATTATAAGGTATTTTCAATGATACACGGCATATTACGTTATATTATAAGGTATTTTCATTGATAGACAAGAATTACCATATATTCTAAGGTATTTTCAATGATACACTGCATATTACGTTATATGAGAAGGTATTTTCATTGATACACTACAAATTACGATATATTATAAGGTATTTTCAATGATAGACTAGAATTACCATATATTCTAAGGTATTTTCAATGATACACTGCATATTACGTTATATTATAAGGTATTTTCAATGATACACTGCATATTACGTTATATTATAAGGTATTTTCATTGGTAGACTAGAATTACCATATAATCTAAGGTATTTTCAATGATACACTGCATATTACGTTATATTATAAGGTATTTTCAAAGATACACTACAAATTACGATATATTATAAGGTATTTTCAATGATACACTGCATATTACGTTATATGAGAAGGTATTTTCATTGATACACTACAAATTACGATATATTATAAGGTATTTTCAATGATACACTGCATATTACGTTATATGGGAAGGTATTTTCAAAGATGCACTGCATATTACGTTATACTATAAGGTATTTTCAATGATAAACTACTATATATTATAAGGTATTTTCAATGATACACTGCATATTACGTTATATTATAAGGTATTTTCAATGATACACTGCATATTACGTTATATTATAAGGTATTTTCAATGATACACTGCATATTACGTTATATTATAAGGTATTTTCAACGATACACTGCATATTACGTTATATTATAAGGTATTTTCAATGATACACTGCATATTACGTTATATTATAAGGTATTTTCAATGATATACTACTACGTATTATAAGGTATTTTCAATGATACACGGCATATTACGTTATATTATAAGGTATTTTCATTGATAGACAAGAATTACCATATATTCTAAGGTATTTTCAATGATACACTGTATATTACGTTATATGGGAAGGTATTTTCAATGATAAACTGCATATTACGTTAAATTATAAGGTATTTTCAATGATACACTGCATATTTCCTTATATTATGAGGTATTTTCAATGATACACTGCATATTTCGTTATATTATGAGGTATTTTCAATGATACACTGCATATTACGTTATATTATAAGGTATTTGCAATGATACACTGCATATTACGTTATATTATAAGGTATTTTCAATGATAAACTACTACGTATTATAAGGTATTTTCAATGATACACTGCATATTACGTTATATTATAAGGTATTTTCAATGATACACTGCATATTAAGTTATATTATAAGGTATTTTCAATGATAAACTACTATAATATTATAAGGTATTTTCAATGATACACTGCATATTACGTTATATTATAAGGTATTTTCAAAGATACACTACAAATAACGATATATTATAAGGTATTTTCAATGATACACTACATATTACGTTATATGAGAAGGTATTTTCATTGATAAACTACAAATTACGATATATTATAAGGTATTTTCAATGATACACTGCATATTACGTTATATGGGAAGGTATTTTCAAAGATGCACTGCTTATTACGTTATACTATAAGGTATTTTCAATGATAAACTACTATATATTATAAGGTATTTTCAAAGATACACTACCAATAACGATATATTATAAGGTATTTTCAATGATACACTGCATATTACGTTATATGAGAAGGTATTTTCATTGATACACTACAAATTACGATATATTATAAGGTATTTTCAATGATACACTGCATATTACGTTATATTATAAGGTATTTTCATTGATAGACTAGAATTACCATATATTCTAAGGTATTTTCAATGATACACTGCATATTACGTTATATTATAAGGTATTTTCAATGATAAACTACTATATATTATAAGGTATTTTCAATGATAAACTACTACGTATTATAAGGTATTTTCAATGATACACTGCATATTACGTTATATTATAAGGTATTTTCATTGATAGACTAGAATTACCATATATTCTAAGGTATTTTCAATGATACACTGAATATTACGTTATATTATAAGGTATTTTCAAAGATACACTACAAATAACGATATATTATAAGGTATTTGCAATGATACACTGCATATTACGTTATATGAGAAGGTATTTTCATTGATACACTACAAATTACGATATATTATAAGGTATTTTCAATGATACACTGCATATTACGTTATATGGGAAGGTATTTTCAAAGATGCACTGCATATTACGTTATACTATAAGGTATTTTCAATGATAAACTACTATATATTATAAGGTATTTTCAATGATACACTGCATATTACGTTATATTATAAGGTATTTTCAATGATACACTGCATATTACGTTATATTATAAGGTATTTTCAATGATACACTGCATATTACGTTATATTATAAGGTATTTTCAATGATACACTGCATATTACGTTATATTATAAGGTATTTTCAATGATAAACTACTACGTATTATAAGGTATTTTCAATGATACACTGCATATTACGTTATATTATATGGTATTTTCAATGATACACTGCATATTACGTTATATTATAAGGTATTTTCAATGATGCACTGCATATTACGTTATATTATAAGGTATTTTCAATGATAAACTACTACGTATTATAAGGTATTTTCAATGATACACTGCATATTACGTTATATTATAAGGTATTTTCATTGATTGACTAGAATTACCATATATTCTAAGGTATTTTCAATGATACACTGCATATTACGTTATATTATAAGGTATTTTCAAAGATACACTACAAATAACGATATATTATAAGGTATTTTCAATGATACACTGCATATTACGTTATATGAGAAGGTATTTTCATTGATACACTACAAATTACGATATATTATAAGGTATTTTCAATGATACACTGCATATTACGTTATATGGGAAGGTATTTTCAAAAATGCACTTCATATTACGTTATACTATAAGGTATTTTCAATGATAAACTACTATATATTATAAGGTATTTTCAATGATACACTGCACATTACGTTATATTATAAGGTATTTTCAATGATACACTGCATATTACGTTATATTATAAGGTATTTTCAATGATACACTGCATATTACGTTATATTATAAGGTATTTTCAATGATAAACTACTACGTATTATAAGGTATTTTCAATGATACACTGCATATTACGTTATATTATATGGTATTTTCAATGATACACTGCATATTACGTTATATTATAAGGTATTTTCAATGATGCACTGCATATTACGTTATATTATAAGGTATTTTCAATGATAAACTACTACGTATTATAAGGTATTTTCAATGATACACTGCATATTACGTTATATTATAAGGTATTTTCATTGATAGACTAGAATTACCATATATTCTAAGGTATTTTCAATGATACACTGCATATTACGTTATATTATAAGGTATTTTCAAAGATACACTACAAATAACGATATATTATAAGGTATTTTCAATGATACACTGCATATTACGTTATATGAGAAGGTATTTTCATTGATACACTACAAATTACGATATATTATAAGGTATTTTCAATGATACACTGCATATTACGTTATATGGGAAGGTATTTTCAAAGATGCACTGCATATTACGTTATACTATAAGGTATTTTCAATGATAAACTACTATATATTATAAGGTATTTTCAATGATACACTGCATATTACGTTATATTATAAGGTATTTTCAATGATACACTGCATATTACGTTATATTATAAGGTATTTTCCAAGATACACTACAAATAACGATATATTATAAGGTATTTTCAATGATACACTGCATATTACGTTATATGAGAAGGTATTTTCATTGATACACTACAAATTACGATATATTATAAGGTATTTTCAATGATACACTGCATATTACGTTATATGGGAAGGTATTTTCAATGATACACTGCATATTACGTTATATTATAATGTATTTTCAATGATACACAGCATATTACGATATATTATAAGGTATTTTCAATGATACACTGCATATTACGTTATATTATAAGGTATTTTCAATGATACACTGCATATTACGTTATATGGGAAGGTATTTTCAAAGATGCACTGCATATTACGTTATACTATAAGGTATTTTCAATGATAAACTACTATATATTATAAGGTATTTTCAATGATACACTGCATATTACGTTATATTATAAGGTATTTTCAATGATAAACTACTACGTATTATAAGGTATTTTCAATGATACACTGCATATTACGTTATATTATAAGGTATTTTCATTGATAGACTACAAATAACGATATATTATAAGGTATTTTCAATGATACACTGCATATTACGTTATATGAGAAGGTATTTTCATTGATACACTACAAATTACGATATATTATAAGGTATTTTCAATGATACACTGCATATTACGTTATATGGGAAGGTATTTTCAAAGATGCACTGCATATTACGTTATACTATAAGGTATTTTCAATGATAAACTACTATATATTATAAGGTATTTTCAATGATACACTGCATATTACGTTATATTATAAGGTATTTTCAATGATACACTGCATATTACGTTATATTATAAGGTATTTTCAAAGATACACTACAAATAACGATATATTATAAGGTATTTTCAATGATACACTGCATATTACGTTATATGAGAAGGTATTTTCATTGATACACTACAAATTACGATATATTATAAGGTATTTTCAATGATACACTGCATATTACGTTATATGGGAAGGTATTTTCAAAGATGCACTGCATATTACGTTATACTATAAGGTATTTTCAATGATAAACTACTATATATTATAAGGTATTTTCAATGATACACTGCATATTACGTTATATTATAAGGTATTTTCAATGATACACTGCATATTACGTTATATTATAATTTATTTTCAATGATACGCTGCATATTACGTTATATTATAAGGTATTTTTAATGATACACTGCATATTACGTTATATTATAAGGTATATTCAATGATACACAGCATATTACGTTATATTATAAGGTATTTTCAATGATACACTGCATGTTACGTTATATTATAAGGTATTTTCAACGATACACTGCATATTACGTTATATTATAAGGTATTTTCATTGATAGACAAGAATTACCATATATTCTAAGGTATTTTCAATGATACACTGCATATTAAGTTATATGGGAAGGTATTTTCAATGATACACTGAATATTACGTTATATTATAAGGTATTTTCAATGATATACTACTACGTATTATAAGGTATTTTCAATGATACACTACAAATAACGATATATTATAAGGTATTTTCAATGATACACTGCATATTACGTTATATGAGAAGGTATTTTCATTGATACACTACAAATTACGATATATTATAAGGTATTTTCAATGATACACTGCATATTACGTTATATGGGAAGGTATTTTCAAAGATGCACTGCATATTACGTTATACTATAAGGTATTTTCAATGATAAACTACTATATATTATAAGGTATTTTCAATGATACACTGCATATTACGTTATATGAGAAGGTATTTTCATTGATACACTACAAATTACGATATATTATAAGGTATTTTCAATGATACACTGCATATTACGTTATATTATAAGGTATTTTCATTGATAGACTAGAATTACCATATATTCTAAGGTATTTTCAATGATAAACTACTACGTATTATAAGGTATTTTCAATGATACACTGCATATTACGTTATATTATAAGGTATTTTCATTGATAGACTAGAATTACCATATATTCTAAGGTATTTTCAATGATACACTGCATATTACGTTATATTATAAGGTATTTTCAAAGATACACTACAAATAACGATATATTATAAGGTATTTTCAGTGATACACTGCATATTACGTTATATGAGAAGGTATTTTCATTGATACACTACAAATTACGATATATTATAAGGTATTTTCAATGATACACTGCATATTACGTTATATGGGAAGGTATTTTCAAAGATGCACTGCATATTACGTTATACTATAAGGTATTTTCAATGATAAACTACTATATATTATAAGGTATTTTCAATGATACACTGCATATTACGTTATATGAGAAGGTATTTTCATTGATACACTACAAATTACGATATATTATAAGGTATTTTCAATGATACACTGCATATTACGTTATATTATAAGGTATTTTCATTGATAGACTAGAATTACCATATATTCTAAGGTATTTTCAATGATACACTGCATATTACGTTATATTATAAGGTATTTTCAATAATAAACTACTATATATTATAAGGTATTTTCAATGATAAACTACTACGTATTATAAGGTATTTTCAATGATACACTGCATATTACGTTATATTATAAGGTATTTTCATTGATAGACTAGAATTACCATATATATTAAAGGTATTTTCAATGATACACTGCATATTACGTTATATTATAAGGTATTTTCAAAGATACACTACAAATAACGATATATTATAAGGTATTTGCAATGATACACTGCATATTACGTTATATTATAAGGTATTTTCAATGATAAACTACTACGTATTATAAGGTATTTTCAATGATACACTGCATATTACGTTATATTATATGGTATTTTCAATGATACACTGCATATTACGTTATATTATAAGGTATTTTCAATGATACACTGCATATTACGTTATATGAGAAGGTATTTTCATTGATACACTACAAATTACGATATATTATAAGGTATTTTCAATGATACACTGCATATTACGTTATATGGGAAGGTATTTTCAAAGATGCACTGCATATTACGTTATACTATAAGGTATTTTCAATGATAAACTACTATATATTATAAGGTATTTTCAATGATACACTGCATAATACGTTATATTATAAGGTATTTTCAATGATACACTGCATATTACGTTATATTATAAGGTATTTTCAATGATACACTGCATATTACGTTATATTATAAGGTATTTTCAATGATACACTGCATATTACGTTATATTATAAGGTATTTTCAATGATACACTGCATATTACGTTATATTATAAGGTATTTTCAATGATAAACTACTACGTATTATAAGGTATTTTCAATGATACACTGCATATTACGTTATATTATAAGGTATTTTCATTGATAGACTACTATATATTATAAGGTATTTTCAATGATAATCTACTATATATTGTAAGGTATTTTCAATGATAAACTACTACGTATTATAAGGTATTTTCAATGATACACTGCATATTACGTTATATTATAAGGTATTTTCAATGATACACTGCATATTACGTTATATTATAAGGTATTTTCATTGATAGACAAGAATTACCATATATTCTAAGGTATTTTCAATGATACACTGCATATTAAGTTATATGGGAAGGTATTTTCAATGATACACTGCATATTACGTTATATTATAAGGTATTTTCAATGATATACTACTACGTATTATAAGGTATTTTCAATGATACACTACAAATAACGATATATTATAAGGTATTTTCAATGATACACTGCATATTACGTTATATGAGAAGGTATTTTCATTGATACACTACAAATTACGATATATTATAAGGTATTTTCAATGATACACTGCATATTACGTTATATTATAAGGTATTTTCATTGATAGACTACTATATATTATAAGGTATTTTCAATGATAATCTACTATATATTGTAAGGTATTTTCAATGATAAACTACTACGTATTATAAGGTATTTTCAATGATACACTGCATGTTACGTTATATTATAAGGTATTTTCAACGATACACTGCATATTACGTTATATTATAAGGTATTTTCATTGATAGACAAGAATTACCATATATTCTAAGGTATTTTCAATGATACACTGCATATTAAGTTATATGGGAAGGTATTTTCAATGATACACTGCATATTACGTTATATTATAAGGTATTTTCAATGATATACTACTACGTATTATAAGGTATTTTCAATGATACACTACAAATAACGATATATTATAAGGTATTTTCAATGATACACTGCATATTACGTTATATGAGAAGGTATTTTCATTGATACACTACAAATTACGATATATTATAAGGTATTTTCAATGATACACTGCATATTACGTTATATGGGAGGTATTTTCAAAGATGCACTGCATATTACGTTATACTATAAGGTATTTTCAATGATAAACTACTATATATTATAAGGTATTTTCAATGATACACTGCATATTACGTTATATGAGAAGGTATTTTCATTGATACACTACAAATTACGATATATTATAAGGTATTTTCAATGATACACTGCATATTACGTTATATTATAAGGTATTTTCATTGATAGACTAGAATTACCATATATTCTAAGGTATTTTCAATGATACACTGCATATTACGTTATATTATAAGGTATTTTCAATGATAAACTACTATATATTATAAGGTATTTTCAATGATAAACTACTACGTATTATAAGGTATTTTCAATGATACACTGCATATTACGTTATATTATAAGGTATTTTCATTGATAGACTAGAATTACCATATATATTAAAGGTATTTTCAATGATACACTGCATATTACGTTATATTATAAGGTATTTTCAAAGATACACTACAAATAACGATATATTATAAGGTATTTGCAATGATACACTGCATATTACGTTATATTATAAGGTATTTTCAATGATAAACTACTACGTATTATAAGGTATTTTCAATGATACACTGCATATTACGTTATATTATATGGTATTTTCAATGATACACTGCATATTACGTTATATTATAAGGTATTTTCAATGATACACTGCATATTACGTTATATGAGAAGGTATTTTCATTGATACACTACAAATTACGATATATTATAAGGTATTTTCAATGATACACTGCATATTACGTTATATGGGAAGGTATTTTCAAAGATGCACTGCATATTACGTTATACTATAAGGTATTTTCAATGATAAACTACTATATATTATAAGGTATTTTCAATGATACACTGCATATTACGTTATATTATAAGGTATTTTCAATGATACACTGCATATTACGTTATATTATAAGGTATTTTCAATGATACACTGCATATTACGTTATATTATAAGGTATTTTCAATGATACACTGCATATTACGTTATATTATAAGGTATTTTCAATGATAAACTACTACGTATTATAAGGTATTTTCAATGATACACTGCATATTACGTTATATTATATGGTATTTTCAATGATACACTGCATATTACGTTATATTATAAGGTATTTTCAATGATACACTGCATATTACGTTATATTATAAGGTATTTTCAATGATAAACTACTACGTATTATAAGGTATTTTCAATGATACACTGCATATTACGTTATATTATAAGGTATTTTCATTGATAGACTACTATATATTATAAGGTATTTTCAATGATAATCTACTATATATTGTAAGGTATTTTCAATGATAAACTACTACGTATTATAAGGTATTTTCAATGATACACTGCATGTTACGTTATATTATAAGGTATTTTCAACGATACACTGCATATTACGTTATATTATAAGGTATTTTCATTGATAGACAAGAATTACCATATATTCTAAGGTATTTTCAATGATACACTGCATATTAAGTTATATGGGAAGGTATTTTCAATGATACACTGCATATTACGTTATATTATAAGGTATTTTCAATGATATACTACTACGTATTATAAGGTATTTTCAATGATACACTACAAATAACGATATATTATAAGGTATTTTCAATGATACACTGCATATTACGTTATATGAGAAGGTATTTTCATTGATACACTACAAATTACGATATATTATAAGGTATTTTCAATGATACACTGCATATTACGTTATATTATAAGGTATTTTCATTGATAGACTACTATATATTATAAGGTATTTTCAATGATAATCTACTATATATTGTAAGGTATTTTCAATGATAAACTACTACGTATTATAAGGTATTTTCAATGATACACTGCATGTTACGTTATATTATAAGGTATTTTCAACGATACACTGCATATTACGTTATATTATAAGGTATTTTCATTGATAGACAAGAATTACCATATATTCTAAGGTATTTTCAATGATACACTGCATATTAAGTTATATGGGAAGGTATTTTCAATGATACACTGCATATTACGTTATATTATAAGGTATTTTCAATGATATACTACTACGTATTATAAGGTATTTTCAATGATACACTACAAATAACGATATATTATAAGGTATTTTCAATGATACCCTGCATATTACGTTATATGAGAAGGTATTTTCATTGATACACTACAAATTACGATATATTATAAGGTATTTTCAATGATACACTGCATATTACGTTATATGGGAAGGTATTTTCAAAGATGCACTGCATATTACGTTATACTATAAGGAATTTTCAATGATAAACTACTATATATTATAAGGTATTTTCAATGATACACTGCATATTACGTTATATGGGAAGGTATTTTCAAAGATGCACTGCATATTACGTTATACTATAAGGTATTTTCAATGATAAACTACTATATATTATAAGGTATTTTCAATGATACACTGCATATTACGTTATATTATAAGGTATTTTCAATGATACACTGCATATTACGTTATATTATAAGGTATTTTCAATGATACACTGCATATTACGTTATATTATAAGGTATTTTCAATGATACACTGCATATTACGTTATATTATAAGGTATTTTCAATGATAAACTACTACGTATTATAAGGTATTTTCAATGATACACTGCATATTACGTTATATTATATGGTATTTTCAATGATACACTGCATATTACGTTATATTATAAGGTATTTTCAATGATACACTGCATATTACGTTATATTATAAGGTATTTTCAATGATAAACTACTACGTATTATAAGGTATTTTCAATGATACACTGCATATTACGTTATATTATAAGGTATTTTCATTGATAGACTAGAATTACCATATATTCTAAGGTATTTTCAATGATACACTGCATATTACGTTATATTATAAGGTATTTTCAAAGATACACTAAAAATAACGATATATTATAAGGTATTTTCAGTGATACACTGCATATTACGTTATATGAGAAGGTATTTTCATTGATACACTACAAATTACGATATATTATAAGGTATTTTCAATGATACACTGCATATTACGTTATATGGGAAGGTATTTTCAAAGATGCACTGCATATTACGTTATACTATAAGGTATTTTCAATGATATACTACTATATATTATAAGGTATTTTCAATGATACACTGCATATTACGTTATATTATAAGGTATTTTCAATGATAAACTACTATATATTATAAGGTATTTTCAATGATACACTGCATATTACGTTATATTATAAGGTATTTTCAATGATACACTGCATATTACGTTATATTATAAGGTATTTTCAAAGATACACTACAAATAACGATATATTATAAGGTATTTTCAATGATACGCTGCATATTACGTTATATTATAAGGTATTTTTAATGATACACTGCATATTACGTTATATATTAAGGTATATTCAATGATACACAGCATATTACGTTATATTATAAGGTATTTTCAATGATAAAATACTATATATTATAAGGTATTTTCAATGATAATCTACTATATATTGTAAGGTATTTTCAATGATAAACTACTACGTATTATAAGGTATTTTCAATGATACACTGCATATTACGTTTTATTATAAGGTATTTTCAAAGATACACTACAAATAACGATATATTATAAGGTATTTGCAATGATACACTGCATATTACGTTATATGAGAAGGTATTTTCATTGATACACTACAAATTACGATATATTATAAGGTATTTTCAATGATACACTGCATATTACGTTATATGGGAAGGTATTTTCAAAGATGCACTGCATATTACGTTATACTATAAGGTATTTTCAATGATAAACTACTATATATTATAAGGTATTTTCAATGATACACTGCATATTACGTTATATTATAAGGTATTTTCAATGATACACTGCATATTACGTTATATTATAAGGTATTTTCAATGATACACTGCATATTACGTTATATTATAAGGTATTTTCAATGATACACTGCATATTACGTTATATTATAAGGTATTTTCAATGATAAACTACTACGTATTATAAGGTATTTTCAATGATACACTGCATATTACGTTATATTATAAGGTATTTTCATTGATAGACTAGAATTACCATATATTCTAAGGTATTTTCAATGATACACTGCATATTACGTTATATTATAAGGTATTTTCAAAGATACACTACAAATAACGATATATTATAAGGTATTTTCAGTGATACACTGCATATTACGTTATATGAGAAGGTATTTTCATTGATACACTACAAATTACGATATATTATAAGGTATTTTCAATGATACACTGCATATTACGTTATATGGGATGGTATTTTCAAAGATGCACTGCATATTACGTTATACTATAAGGTATTTTCAATGATATACTACTATATATTATAAGGTATTTTCAATGATACACTGCATATTACGTTATATTATAAGGTATTTTCAATGATACACTGCATATTACGTTATATTATAAGGTATTTTCAATGATACACTGCATATTACGTTATATTATAATGTATTTTCAATGATACACAGCATATTACGATATATTATAAGGTATTTTCAATGATACACTGCATATTACGATATATTATAAGGTATTTTCAATGATACACTGCATATTACGTTATATGGGAAGGTATTTTCAAAGATGCACTGCATATTACGTTATACTATAAGGTATTTTCAATGATAAACTACTATATATTATAAGGTATTTTCAATGATACACTGCATATTACGTTATATTATAAGGTATTTTCAATGATACACTGCATATTACGTTATATTATAAGGTATGTTCAAAGATACACTACAAATAACGATATATTATAAGGTATTTTCAATGATACGCTGCATATTACGTTATATTATAAGGTATTTTCAATGATACACTGCATATTACGTTATATTATAAGGTATATTCAATGATACACAGCATATTACGTTATATTATAAGGTATTTTCAATGATAAACTACTATATATTATAAGGTATTTTCAATGATAATCTACTATATATTGTAAGGTATTTTCAATGATAAACTACTACGTATTATAAGGTATTTTCAATGATACACTGCATATTACGTTATATTATAAGGTATTTTCAATGATACACTGCATATTACGTTATATTATAAGGTATTTTCATTGATAGACAAGAATTACCATATATTCTAAGGTATTTTCAATGATACACTGCATATTAAGTTATATGGGAAGGTATTTTCAATGATACACTGCATATTACGTTATACTATAAGGTATTTTCAATGATAAACTACTATATATTATAAGGTATTTTCAGTGATACACTGCATATTACGTTATATGAGAAGGTATTTTCATTGATACACTACAAATTACGATATATTATAAGGTATTTTCAATGATACACTGCATATTACGTTATATGGGAAGGTATTTTCAAAGATGCACTGCATATTACGTTATACTATAAGGTATTTTCAATGATATACTACTATATATTATAAGGTATTTTCAATGATACACTGCATATTACGTTATATTATAAGGTATTTTCAATGATACACTGCATATTACGTTATATGGGAAGGTATTTTCAATGATACACAGCATATTACGTTATATTATAAGGTATTTTCATTGATAGACTAGAATTACCATATATTCTAAGGTATTTTCAATGATACACTGCATATTACGTTATATTATAAGGTATTTTCAAAGATACACTACAAATAACGATATATTATAAGGTATTTGCAATGATACACTGCATATTACGTTATATGAGAAGGTATTTTCATTGATACACTACAAATTACGATATATTATAAGGTATTTTCAATGATACACTGCATATTACGTTATATGGGAAGGTATTTTCAAAGATGCACTGCATATTACGTTATACTATAAGGTATTTTCAATGATAAACTACTATATATTATAAGGTATTTTCAATGATACACTGCATATTACGTTATATTATAAGGTATTTTCAATGATACACTGCATATTACGTTATATTATAAGGTATTTTCAATGATACACTGCATATTACGTTATATTATAAGGTATTTTCAATGATACACTGCATATTACGTTATATTATAAGGTATTTTCAATGATAAACTACTACGTATTATAAGGTATTTTCAATGATACACTGCATATTACGTTATATTATATGGTATTTTCAATGATTCACTGCATATTACGTTATATTATAAGGTATTTTCAATGATACACTGCATATTACGTTATATTATAAGGTATTTTCAATGATAAACTACTACGTATTATAAGGTATTTTCAATGATACACTGCATATTACGTTATATGAGAAGGTATTTTCATTGATACACTACAAATTACGATATATTATAAGGTATTTTCAATGATACACTGCATATTACGTTATATGGGAAGGTATTTTCAAAGATGCACTGCATATTACGTTATACTATAAGGTATTTTCAATGATATACTACTATATATTATAAGGTATTTTCAATGATACACTGCATATTACGTTATATTATAAGGTATTTTCAATGATACACTGCATATTACGTTATATGGGAAGGTATTTTCAATGATACACTGCATATTACGTTATATTATAATGTATTTTCAATGATCCACAGCATATTACGATATATTATAAGGTATTTTCAATGATACACTGCATATTACGATATATTATAAGGTATTTTCAATGATACACTGCATATTACGTTATATGGGAAGGTATTTTCAAAGATGCACTGCATATTACGTTATACTATAAGGTATTTTCAATGATAAACTACTATATATTATAAGGTATTTTCAATGATACACTGCATATTATGTTATATTATAAGGTATTTTCAATGATACACTGCATATTACGTTATATTATAAGGTATTTTCAAAGATACACTACAAATAACGATATATTATAAGGTATTTTCAATGATACACTGCATATTACGTTATATTATAAGGTATTTTCAATGATACACTGCATATTACGTTATATTATAAGGTATATTCAATGATACACAGCATATTACGTTATATTATAAGGTATTTTCAATGATAAACTACTATATATTATAAGGTATTTTCAATGATAATCTACTATATATTGTAAGGTATTTTCAATGATAAACTACTACGTATTATAAGGTATTTTCAATGATACACTGCATATTACGTTATATTATAAGGTATTTTCAACGATACACTGCATATTACGTTATATTATAAGGTATTTTCATTGATAGACAAGAATTACCATATATTCTAAGGTATTTTCAATGATACACTGCATATTAAGTTATATGGGAAGGTATTTTCAATGATACACTGCATATTACGTTATATTATAAGGTATTTTCAATGATACACTGCATATTACGTTATATGGGAAGGTATTTTCAAAGATGCACTGCATATTACGTTATACTATAAGGTATTTTCAATGATAAACTACTATATATTATAAGGTATTTTCAATGATACACTGCATATTACGTTATATTATAAGGTATTTTCAATGATAAACTACTATATATTATAAGGTATTTTCAATGATACACTGCATATTACGTTATATGAGAAGGTATTTTCATTGATACACTACAAATTACGATATATTATAAGGTATTTTCAATGATACACTGCATATTACGTTATATGGGAAGGTATTTTCAAAGATGCACTGCATATTACGTTATATTATAAGGTATTTTCAATGATATACTACTATATATTATAAGGTATTTTCAATGATACACTGCATATTACGTTATATTATAAGGTATTTTCAATGATACACTGCATATTACGTTATATGGGAAGGTATTTTCAATGATACACTGCATATTACGTTATATTATAATGTATTTTCAATGATACACAGCATATTACGATATATTATAAGGTATTTTCAATGATACACTGCATATTACGTTATATTATAAGGTATTTTCAATGATACACTGCATATTACGTTATATGGGAAGGTATTTTCAAAGATGCACTGCATATTACGTTATACTATAAGGTATTTTCAATGATAAACTACTATATATTATAAGGTATTTTCAATGATACACTGCATATTATGTTATATTATAAGGTATTTTCAATGATACACTGCATATTACGTTATATTATAAGGTATTTTCAAAGATACACTACAAATAACGATATATTATAAGGTATTTTCAGTGATACACTGCATATTACGTTATATGAGAAGGTATTTTCATTGATACACTACAAATTACGATATATTATAAGGTATTTTCAATGATACACTGCATATTACGTTATATGGGATGGTATTTTCAAAGATGCACTGCATATTACGTTATACTATAAGGTATTTTCAATGATATACTACTATATATTATAAGGTATTTTCAATGATACACTGCATATTACGTTATATTATAAGGTATTTTCAATGATACACTGCATATTACGTTATATGGGAAGGTATTTTCAATGATACACTGCATATTACGTTATTTTATAATGTATTTTCAATGATCCACAGCATATTACGATATATTATAAGGTATTTTCAATGATACACTGCATATTACGATATATTATAAGGTATTTTCAATGATACACTGCATATTACGTTATATGGGAAGGTATTTTCAAAGATGCACTGCATATTACGTTATACTATAAGGTATTTTCAATGATAAACTACTATATATTATAAGGTATTTTCAATGATACACTGCATATTATGTTATATTATAAGGTATTTTCAATGATACACTGCATATTACGTTATATTATAAGGTATGTTCAAAGATACACTACAAATAACGATATATTATAAGGTATTTTCAATGATACGCTGCATATTACGTTATATTATAAGGTATTTTCAATGATACACTGCATATTACGTTATATTATAAGGTATATTCAATGATACACAGCATATTACGTTATATTATAAGGTATTTTCAATGATAAACTACTATATATTATAAGGTATTTTCAATGATAATCTACTATATATTGTAAGGTATTTTCAATGATAAACTACTACGTATTATAAGGTATTTTCAATGATACACTGCATGTTACGTTATATTATAAGGTATTTTCAACGATACACTGCATATTACGTTATATTATAAGGTATTTTCATTGATAGACAAGAATTACCATATATTCTAAGGTATTTTCAATGATACACTGCATATTAAGTTATATGGGAAGGTATTTTCAATGATACACTGCATATTACGTTATACTATAAGGTATTTTCAATGATAAACTACTATATATTATAAGGTATTTTCAATGATACACTGCATATTACGTTATATGAGAAGGTATTTTCATTGATACACTACAAATTACGATATATTATAAGGTATTTTCAATGATACACTGCATATTACGTTATATGGGAAGGTATTTTCAAAGATGCACTGCATATTACGTTATACTATAAGGTATTTTCAATGATATACTACTATATATTATAAGGTATTTTCAATGATACACTGCATATTACGTTATATTATAAGGTATTTTCAATGATACACTGCATATTACGTTATATGGGAAGGTATTTTCAATGATACACTGCATATTACGTTATATTATAATGTATTTTCAATGATACACAGCATATTACGATATATTATAAGGTATTTTCAATGATACACTGCATATTACGTTATATTATAAGGTATTTTCAATGATACACTGCATATTACGTTATATTATAAGGTATTTTCAATGATAAACTACTATATATTATAAGGTATTTTCAATGATACACTGCATATTACGTTATATTATAAGGTATTTTCATTGATAGACTAGAATTACCATATATTCTAAGGTATTTTCAATGATACACTGCATATTACGTTATATTATAAGGTATTTTCAAAGATACACTACAAATAACGATATATTATAAGGTATTTGCAATGATACACTGCATATTACGTTATATGAGAAGGTATTTTCATTGATACACTACAAATTACGATATATTATAAGGTATTTTCAATGATACACTGCATATTACGTTATATGGGAAGGTATTTTCAAAGATGCACTGCATATTACGTTATACTATAAGGTATTTTCAATGATAAACTACTATATATTATAAGGTATTTTCAATGATACACTGCATATTACGTTATATTATAAGGTATTTTCAATGATACACTGCATATTACGTTATATTATAAGGTATTTTCAATGATACACTGCATATTACGTTATATTATAAGGTATTTTCAATGATACACTGCATATTACGTTATATTATAAGGTATTTTCAATGATAAACTACTACGTATTATAAGGTATTTTCAATGATACACTGCATATTACGTTATATTATATGGTATTTTCAATGATTCACTGCATATTACGTTATATTATAAGGTATTTTCAATGATACACTGCATATTACGTTATATTATAAGGTATTTTCAATGATAAACTACTACGTATTATAAGGTATTTTCAATGATACACTGCATATTACGTTATATGAGAAGGTATTTTCATTGATACACTACAAATTACGATATATTATAAGGTATTTTCAATGATACACTGCATATTACGTTATATGGGAAGGTATTTTCAATGATACACTGCATATTACGTTATTTTATAATGTATTTTCAATGATCCACAGCATATTACGATATATTATAAGGTATTTTCAATGATACACTGTATATTACGTTATATTATAAGGTATTTTCAATGATACACTGCATATTACGTTATATGGGAAGGTATTTTCAAAGATGCACTGCATATTACGTTATACTATAAGGTATTTTCAATGATAAACTACTATATATTATAAGGTATTTTCAATGATACACTGCATATTATGTTATATTATAAGGTATTTTCAATGATACACTGCATATTACGTTATATTATAAGGTATTTTCAAAGATACACTACAAATAACGATATATTATAAGGTATTTTCAATGATACGCTGCATATTACGTTATATTATAAGGTATTTTCAATGATACACTGCATATTACGTTATATTATAAGGTATATTCAATGATACACAGCATATTACGTTATATTATAAGGTATTTTCAATGATAAACTACTATATATTATAAGGTATTTTCAATGATAATCTACTATATATTGTAAGGTATTTTCAATGATAAACTACTACGTATTATAAGGTATTTTCAATGATACACTGCAAATTACGTTATATTATAAGGTATTTTCAACGATACACTGCATATTACGTTATATTATAAGGTATTTTCATTGATAGACAAGAATTACCATATATTCTAAGGTATTTTCAATGATACACTGCATATTACGTTATATGGGAAGGTATTTTCAATGATACACTGCATATTACGTTATATTATAAGGTATTTTCAATGATACACTGCATATTACGTTATATGGGAAGGTATTTTCAAAGATGCACTGCATATTACGTTATACTATAAGGTATTTTCAATGATAAACTACTATATATTATAAGGTATTTTCAATGATACACTGCATATTACGTTATATTATAAGGTATTTTCAATGATAAACTACTATATATTATAAGGTATTTTCAATGATACACTGCATATTACGTTATATGAGAAGGTATTTTCATTGATACACTACAAATTACGATATATTATAAGGTATTTTCAATGATACACTGCATATTACGTTATATGGGAAGGTATTTTCAAAGATGCACTGCATATTACGTTATACTATAAGGTATTTTCAATGATATACTACTATATATTATAAGGTATTTTCAATGATACACTGCATATTACGTTATATTATAAGGTATTTTCAATGATACACTGCATATTACGTTATATTAGAAGGTATTTTCAATGATACACTGCATATTACGTTATATTATAATGTATTTTCAATGATCCACAGCATATTACGATATATTATAAGGTATTTTCAATGATACACTGCATATTACGATATATTATAAGGTATTTTCAATGATACACTGCATATTACGTTATATGGGAAGGTATTTTCAAAGATGCACTGCATATTACGTTATACTATAAGGTATTTTCAATGATAAACTACTATATATTATAAGGTATTTTCAATGATACACTGCATATTATGTTATATTATAAGGTATTTTCAATGATACACTGCATATTACGTTATATTATAAGGTATTTTCAAAGATACACTACAAATAACGATATATTATAAGGTATTTTCAATGATACGCTGCATATTACGTTATATTATAAGGTATTTTCAATGATACACTGCATATTACGTTATATTATAAGGTATATTCAATGATACACAGCATATTACGTTATATTATAAGGTATTTTCAATGATAAACTACTATATATTATAAGGTATTTTCAATGATAATCTACTATATATTGTAAGGTATTTTCAATGATAAACTACTACGTATTATAAGGTATTTTCAATGATACACTGCATGTTACGTTATATTATAAGGTATTTTCAATGATACACTGCATATTACGTTATATTATAAGGTATTTTCATTGATAGACAAGAATTACCATATATTCTAAGGTATTTTCAATGATACACTGCATATTAAGTTATATGGGAAGGTATTTTCAATGATACACTGCATATTACGTTATATTATAAGGTATTTTCAATGATACACTGCATATTACGTTATATGGGAAGGTATTTTCAAAGATGCACTGCATATTACGTTATACTATAAGGTATTTTCAATGATAAACTACTATATATTATAAGGTATTTTCAATGATACACTGCATATTACGTTATATTATAAGGTATTTTCAATGATACACTGCATATTACGTTATATTATAAGGTATTTTCAATGATACACTGCATATTACGTTATATTATAAGGTATTTTCAATGATACACTGCATATTACGTTATATTATAAGGTATTTTCAATGATAAACTACTACGTATTATAAGGTATTTTCAATGATACACTGCATATTACGTTATATTATAAGGTATTTTCAATGATACACTGCATATTACGTTATATTATAAGGTATTTTCAATGATACACTGCATATTACGTTATATTATAAGGTATTTTCAATGTTAAACTACTACGTATTATAAGGTATTTTCAATGATACACTGCATATTACGTTATATTATAAGGTATTTTCATTGATAGACTAGAATTACCATATATTCTAAGGTATTTTCAATGATACACTGCATATTACGGTATATTATAAGGTATTTTCAAAGATACACTACAAATAACGATATATTATAAGGTATTTTCAGTGATACACTGCATATTACGTTATATGAGAAGGTATTTTCATTGATACACTACAAATTACGATATATTATAAGGTATTTTCAATGATACACTGCATATTACGTTATATGGGAAGGTATTTTCAAAGATGCACTGCATATTACGTTATACTATAAGGTATTTTCAATGATATACTACTATATATTATAAGGTATTTTCAATGATACACTGCATATTACGTTATATTATAAGGTATTTTCAATGATACACTGCATATTACGTTATATGGGAAGGTATTTTCAATGATACACTGCATATTACGTTATATTATAATGTATTTTCAATGATACACAGCATATTACGATATATTATAAGGTATTTTCAATGATACACTGCATATTACATTATATTATAAGGTATTTTCAATGATACACTGCATATTACGTTATATGGGAAGGTATTTTCAAAGATGCACTGCATATTACGTTATACTATAAGGTATTTTCAATGATAAACTACTATATATTATAAGGTATTTTCAATGATACACTGCATATTACGTTATATTATAAGGTATTTTCAATGATACACTGCATATTACGTTATATTATAAGGTATTTTCAAAGATACACTACAAATAACGATATATTATAAGGTATTTTCAATGATACGCTGCATATTACGTTATATTATAAGGTATTTTTAATGATACACTGCATATTACGTTATATTATAAGGTATATTCAATGATACACAGCATATTACGTTATATTATAAGGTATTTTCAATGATAAACTACTATATATTATAAGGTATTTTCAATGATAATCTACTATATATTGTAAGGTATTTTCAATGATAAACTACTACGTATTATAAGGTATTTTCAATGATACACTGCATGTTACGTTATATTATGAGGTATTTTCAACGATACACTGCATATTACGTTATATTATAAGGTATTTTCATTGATAGACAAGAATTACCATATATTCTAAGGTATTTTCAATGATACACTGCATATTAAGTTATATGGGAAGGTATTTTCAAAGATGCACTGCATATTACGTTATACTATAAGGTATTTTCAATGATAAACTACTATATATTATAAGGTATTTTCAATGATACACTGCATATTACGTTATATTATAAGGTATTTTCAATGATAAACTACTATATATTATAAGGTATTTTCAGTGATACACTGCATATTACGTTATATGAGAAGGTATTTTCATTGATACACTACAAATTACGATATATTATAAGGTATTTTCAATGATACACTGCATATTACGTTATATGGGAAGGTATTTTCAAAGATGCACTGCATATTACGTTATACTATAAGGTATTTTCAATGATATACTACTATATATTATAAGGTATTTTCAATGATACACTGCATATTACGTTATATTATAAGGTATTTTCAATGATACACTGCATATTACGTTATATGGGAAGGTATTTTCAATGATACACTGCATATTACGTTATTTTATAATGTATTTTCAATGATCCACAGCATATTACGATATATTATAAGGTATTTTCAATGATACACTGCATATTACGTTATATTATAAGGTATTTTCAATGATACACTGCATATTACGTTACATGGGAAGGTATTTTCAATGATACACTGCATATTACGTTATACTATAAGGTATTTTCAATGATAAACTACTATATATTATAAGGTATTTTCAATGATACACTGCATATTATGTTATATTATAAGGTATTTTCAATGATACACTGCATATTACGTTATATTATAAGGTATTTTCAAAGATACACTACAAATAACGATATATTATAAGGTATTTTCAATGATACGCTGCATATTACGTTATATTATAAGGTATTTTCAATGATACACTGCATATTACGTTATATTATAAGGTATATTCAATGATACACAGCATATTACGTTATATTATAAGGTATTTTCAATGATAAACTACTATATATTATAAGGTATTTTCAATGATAATCTACTATATATTGTAAGGTATTTTCAATGATAAACTACTACGTATTATAAGGTATTTTCAATGATACACTGCATATTACGTTATATTATAAGGTATTTTCAACGATACACTGCATATTACGTTATATTATAAGGTATTTTCATTGATAGACAAGAATTACCATATATTCTAAGGTATTTTCAATGATACACTGCATATTAAGTTATATGGGAAGGTATTTTCAATGATACACTGCATATTACGTTATATTATAAGGTATTTTCAATGATACACTGCATATTACGTTATATGGGAAGGTATTTTCAAAGATGCACTGCATATTACGTTATACTATAAGGTATTTTCAATGATAAACTACTATATATTATAAGGTATTTTCAATGATACACTGCATATTACGTTATATTATAAGGTATTTTCAATGATACACTGCATATTACGTTATATTATAAGGTATTTTCAATGATACACTGCATATTACGTTATATTATAAGGTATTTTCAATGATACACTGCATATTACGTTATATTATAAGGTATTTTCAATGATAAACTACTACGTATTATAAGGTATTTTCAATGATACACTGCATATTACGTTATATTATATGGTATTTTCAATGATACACTGCATATTACGTTATATTATAAGGTATTTTCAATGATACACTGCATATTACGTTATATTATAAGGTATTTTCAATGTTAAACTACTACGTATTATAAGGTATTTTCAATGATACACTGCATATTACGTTATATTATAAGGTATTTTCATTGATAGACTAGAATTACCATATATTCTAAGGTATTTTCAATGATACACTGCATATTACGGTATATTATAAGGTATTTTCAAAGATACACTACAAATAACGATATATTATAAGGTATTTTCAGTGATACACTGCATATTACGTTATATGAGAAGGTATTTTCATTGATACACTACAAATTACGATATATTATAAGGTATTTTCAATGATACACTGCATATTACGTTATATGGGAAGGTATTTTCAAAGATGCACTGCATATTACGTTATATTATAAGGTATTTTCAATGATATACTACTATATATTATAAGGTATTTTCAATGATACACTGCATATTACGTTATATTATAAGGTATTTTCAATGATACACTGCATATTACGTTATATGGGAAGGTATTTTCAATGATACACTGCATATTACGTTATATTATAATGTATTTTCAATGATCCACAGCATATTACGATATATTATAAGGTATTTTCAATGATACACTGCATATTACGTTATATTATAAGGTATTTTCAATGATACACTGCATATTACGTTATATGGGAAGGTATTTTCAAAGATGCACTGCATATTACGTTATACTATAAGGTATTTTCAATGATAAACTACTATATATTATAAGGTATTTTCAATGATACACTGCATATTACGTTATATTATAAGGTATTTTCAATGATACACTGCATATTACGTTATATTATAAGGTATTTTCAAAGATACACTACAAATAACGATATATTATAAGGTATTTTCAATGATACGCTGCATATTACGTTATATTATAAGGTATTTTTAATGATACACTGCATATTACGTTATATTATAAGGTATATTCAATGATACACAGCATATTACGTTATATTATAAGGTATTTTCAATGATAAACTACTATATATTATAAGGTATTTTCAATGATAATCTACAATATATTGTAAGGTATTTTCAATGATAAACTACTACGTATTATAAGGTATTTTCAATGATACACTGCATGTTACGTTATATTATGAGGTATTTTCAACGATACACTGCATATTACGTTATATTATAAGGTATTTTCATTGATAGACAAGAATTACCATATATTCTAAGGTATTTTCAATGATACACTGCATATTAAGTTATATGGGAAGGTATTTTCAATGATACACTGCATATTACGTTATATTATAAGGTATTTTCAATGATATACTACTACGTATTATAAGGTATTTTCAATGATACACTACAAATAACGATATATTATAAGGTATTTTCAATGATACACTGCATATTACGTTATATGAGAAGGTATTTTCATTGATACACTACAAATTACGATATATTATAAGGTATTTTCAATGATACACTGCATATTACGTTATATGGGAAGGTATTTTCAAAGATGCACTGCATATTACGTTATACTATAAGGTATTTTCAATGATAAACTACTATATATTATAAGGTATTTTCAATGATACACTGCATATTACGTTATATGAGAAGGTATTTTCATTGATACACTACATATTACGATATATTATAAGGTATTTTCAATGATACACTGCATATTACGTTATATTATAAGGTATTTTCATTGATAGACTAGAATTACCATATATTCTAAGGTATTTTCAATGATACACTGCATATTACGTTATATTATAAGGTATTTTCAATGATAAACTACTATATATTATAAGGTATTTTCAATGATAAACTACTACGTATTATAAGGTATTTTCAATGATACACTGCATATTACGTTATATTATAAGGTATTTTCATTGATAGACTAGAATTACCATATATATTAAAGGTATTTTCAATGATACACTGCATATTACGTTATATTATAAGGTATTTTCAAAGATACACTACAAATAACGATATATTATAAGTAATTTGCAATGATACACTGCATATTACGTTATATTATAAGGTATTTTCAATGATAAACTACTACGTATTATAAGGTATTTTCAATGATACACTGCATATTACGTTATATTATATGGTATTTTCAATGATACACTGCATATTACGTTATATTATAAGGTATTTTCAATGATATACTACTACGTATTATAAGGTATTTTCAATGATACACTACAAATAACGATATATTATAAGGTATTTTCAATGATACACTGCATATTACGTTATATGAGAAGGTATTTTCATTGATACACTACAAATTACGATATATTATAAGGTATTTTCAATGATACACTGCATATTACGTTATATTATAAGGTATTTTCATTGATAGACTACTATATATTATAAGGTATTTTCAATGATAATCTACTATATATTGTAAGGTATTTTCAATGATAAACTACTACGTATTATAAGGTATTTTCAATGATACACTGCATGTTACGTTATATTATATGGTATTTTCAATGATACACTGCATATTACGTTATATTATAAGGTATTTTCAATGATACACTGCATATTACGTTATATTATAAGGTATTTTCATTGATACACTACAAATTACGATATATTATAAGGTATTTTCAATGATACACTGCATATTACGTTATATGGGAAGGTATTTTCAAAGATGCACTGCATATTACGTTATACTATAAGGTATTTTCAATGATAAACTACTATATATTATAAGGTATTTTCAATGATACACTGCATATTACGTTATATTATAAGGTATTTTCAATGATACACTGCATATTACGTTATATTATAAGGTATTTTCAATGATACACTGCATATTACGTTATATTATAAGGTATTTTCAATGATACACTGCATATTACGTTATATTATAAGGTATTTTCAATGATACACTGCATATTACGTTATATTATAAGGTATTTTCAATGATAAACTACTACGTATTATAAGGTATTTTCAATGATACACTGCATATTACGTTATATTATATGGTATTTTCAATGATACACTGCATATTACGTTATATTATAAGGTATTTTCAATGAGACACTGCATATTACGTTATATTATAAGGTATTTTCAATGATAAACTACTACGTATTATAAGGTATTTTCAATGATACACTGCATATTACGTTATATTATAAGGTATTTTCATTGATAGACTAGAATTACCATATATTCTAACGTATTTTCAATGATACACTGCATATTACGTTATATTATAAGGTATTTTCAAAGATACACTACAAATAACGATATATTATAAGGTATTTTCAGTGATACACTGCATATTACGTTATATGAGAAGGTATTTTCATTGATACACTACAAATTACGATATATTATAAGGTATTTTCAATGATACACTGCATATTACGTTATATGGGAAGGTATTTTCAAAGATGCACTGCATATTACGTTATACTATAAGGTATTTTCAATGATAAACTACTATATATTATAAGGTATTTTCAATGATACACTGCATATTACGTTATATTATAAGGTATTTTCAATGATACACTGCATATTACGATATATTATAAGGTATTTTCAAAGATACACTACAAATAACGATATATTATAAGGTATTTTCAATGATACGCTGCATATTACGTTATATTATAAGGTATTTTCAATGATACACTGCATATTACGTTATATTATAAGGTATATTCAATGATACACAGCATATTACGTTATATTATAAGGTATTTTCAATGATAAACTACTATATATTATAAGGTATTTTCAATGATAATCTACTATATATTGTAAGGTATTTTCAATGATAAACTACTACGTATTATAAGGTATTTTCAATGATACACTGCATGTTACGTTATATTATAAGGTATTTTCAACGATACACTGCATATTACGTTATATTATAAGGTATTTTCATTGATAGACAAGAATTACCATATATTCTAAGGTATTTTCAATGATACACTGCATATTACGTTATATGGGAAGGTATTTTCAATGATACACTGCATATTACGTTATATTATAAGGTATTTTCAATGATACACTGCATATTACGTTATATGGGAAGGTATTTTCAAAGATGCACTGCATATTACGTTATACTATAAGGTATTTTCAATGATAAACTACTATATATTATAAGGTATTTTCAATGATACACTGCATATTACGTTATATTATAAGGTATTTTCAATGATACACTGCATATTACGTTATATTATAAGGTATTTTCAATGATACACTGCATATTACGTTATATTATAAGGTATTTTCAATGATACACTGCATATTACGTTATATTATAAGGTATTTTCAATGATAAACTACTACGTATTATAAGGTATTTTCAATGATACACTGCATATTACGTTATATTATATGGTATTTTCAATGATACACTGCATATTACGTTATATTATAAGGTATTTTCAATGATACACTGCATATTACGTTATATTATAAGGTATTTTCAATGATAAACTACTACGTATTATAAGGTATTTTCAATGATACACTGCATATTACGTTATATTATAAGGTATTTTCATTGATAGACTAGAATTACCATATATTCTAAGGTATTTTCAATGATACACTGCATATTACGTTATATTATAAGGTATTTTCAAAGATACACTACAAATAACGATATATTATAAGGTATTTTCAGTGATACACTGCATATTACGTTATATGAGAAGGTATTTTCATTGATACACTACAAATTACGATATATTATAAGGTATTTTCAATGATACACTGCATATTACGTTATATGGGAAGGTATTTTCAAAGATGCACTGCATATTACGTTATACTATAAGGTATTTTCAATGATATACTACTATATATTATAAGGTATTTTCAATGATACACTGCATATTACGTTATATTATAAGGTATTTTCAATGATACACTGCATATTACGTTATATGGGAAGGTATTTTCAACGATACACTGCATATTACGTTATATGGGAAGGTATTTTCAAAGATGCACTGCATATTACGTTATACTATAAGGTATTTTCAATGATACACTGCATATTACGTTATATTATAAGGTATTTTCAATGATACACTGCATATTACGTTATATGGGAAGGTATTTTCAAAGATGCACTGCATATTACGTTATACTATAAGGTATTTTCAATGATAAACTACTATATATTATAAGGTATTTTCAATGATACACTGCATATTACGTTATATTATAAGGTATTTTCAATGATACACTGCATATTACGTTATATTATAAGGTATTTTCAAAGATACACTACAAATAACGATATATTATAAGGTATTTTCAATGATACGCTGCATATTACGTTATATTATAAGGTATTTTTAATGATACACTGCATATTACGTTATATTATAAGGTATATTCAATGATACACAGCATATTACGTTATATTATAAGGTATTTTCAATGATAAACTACTATATATTATAAGGTATTTTCAATGATAATCTACTATATATTGTAAGGTATTTTCAATGATAAACTACTACGTATTATAAGGTATTTTCAATGATACACTGCATATTACGTTATATTATAAGGTATTTTCAACGATACACTGCATATTACGTTATATTATAAGGTATTTTCATTGATAGACTAGAATTACCATATATTCTAAGGTATTTTCAATGATACACTGCATATTAAGTTATATGGGAAGGTATTTTCAATGATACACTGCATATTACGTTATATTATAAGGTATTTTCAATGATATACTACTACGTATTATAAGGTATTTTCAATGATACACTACAAATAACGATATATTATAAGGTATTTTCAATGATACACTGCATATTACGTTATATGAGAAGGTATTTTCATTGATACACTACAAATTACGATATATTATAAGGTATTTTCAATGATACACTGCATATTACGTTATATGGGAAGGTATTTTCAAAGATGCACTGCATATTACGTTATACTATAAGGTATTTTCAATGATAAACTACTATATATTATAAGGTATTTTCAATGATACACTGCATATTACGTTATATGAGAAGGTATTTTCATTGATACACTACAAATTACGATATATTATAAGGTATTTTCAATGATACACTGCATATTACGTTATATTATAAGGTATTTTCATTGATAGACTAGAATTACCATATATTCTAAGGTATTTTCAATGATACACTGCATATTACGTTATATTATAAGGTATTTTCAATGATAAACTACTATATATTATAAGGAATTTTCAATGATAAACTACTACGTATTATAAGGTATTTTCAATGATACACTGCATATTACGTTATATTATAAGGTATTTTCATTGATAGACTAGAATTACCATATATATTAAAGGTATTTTCAATGATACACTGCATATTACGTTATATTATAAGGTATTTTCAAAGATACACTACAAATAACGATATATTATAAGGTATTTGCAATGATACACTGCATATTACGTTATATTATAAGGTATTTTCAATGATAAACTACTACGTATTATAAGGTATTTTCAATGATACACTGCATATTACGTTATATTATATGGTATTTTCAATGATACACTGCATATTACGTTATATTATAAGGTATTTTCAATGATACACTGCATATTACGTTATATGAGAAGGTATTTTCATTGATACACTACAAATTACGATATATTATAAGGTATTTTCAATGATACACTGCATATTACGTTATATGGGAAGGTATTTTCAAAGATGCACTGCATATTACGTTATACTATAAGGTATTTTCAATGATAAACTTCTATATATTATAAGGTATTTTCAATGATACACTGCATATTACGTTATATTATAAGGTATTTTCAATGATACACTGCATATTACGTTATATTATAAGGTATTTTCAATGATACACTGCATATTACGTTATATTATAAGGTATTTTCAATGATACACTGCATATTACGTTATATTATAAGGTATTTTCAATGATAAACTACTACGTATTATAAGGTATTTTCAATGATACACTGCATATTACGTTATATTATATGGTATTTTCAATGATACACTGCATATTACGTTATATTATAAGGTATTTTCAATGATACACTGCATATTACGTTATATTATAAGGTATTTTCAATGATAAACTACTACGTATTATAAGGTATTTTCAATGATACACTGCATATTACGTTATATTATAAGGTATTTTCATTGATAGACTACTATATATTATAAGGTATTTTCAATGATAATCTACTATATATTGTAAGGTATTTTCAATGATAAACTACTACGTATTATAAGGTATTTTCAATGATACACTGCATGTTACGTTATATTATAAGGTATTTTCAATGATACACTGCATATTACGTTATATTATAAGGTATTTTCATTGATAGACAAGAATTACCATATATTCTAAGGTATTTTCAATGATACACTGCATATTACGTTATATTATAAGGTATTTTCATTGATAGACTACTATATATTATAAGGTATTTTCAATGATAATCTACTATATATTGTAAGGTATTTTCAATGATAAACTACTACGTATTATAAGGTATTTTCAATGATACACTGCATGTTACGTTATATTATAAGGTATTTTCAACGATACACTGCATATTACGTTATATGGGAAGGTATTTTCAAAGATGCACTGCATATTACGTTATACTATAAGGTATTTTCAATGATAAACTACTATATATTATAAGGTATTTTCAATGATACACTGCATATTACGTTATATTATATGGTATTTTCAATGATACACTGCATATTACGTTATATTATAAGGTATTTTCAATGATACACTGCATATTACGTTATATTATAAGGTATTTTCAATGATAAACTACTACGTATTATAAGGTATTTTCAATGATACACTGCATATTACGTTATATTATATGGTATTTTCAATGATACACTGCATATTACGTTATATTATAAGGTATTTTCAATGATACACTGCATATTACGTTATATTATAAGGTATTTTCAATGATAAACTACTACGTATTATAAGGTATTTTCAATGATAAACTACTACGTATTATAAGGTATTTTCAATGATACACTGCATATTACGTTATATTATAAGGTATTTTCATTGATAGACTACTATATATTATAAGGTATTTTCAATGATAATCTACTATATATTGTAAGGTATTTTCAATGATAAACTACTACGTATTATAAGGTATTTTCAATGATACACTGCATGTTACGTTATATTATAAGGTATTTTCAACGATACACTGCATATTACGTTATATTATAAGGTATTTTCATTGATAGACAAGAATTACCATATATTCTAAGGTATTTTCAATGATACACTGCATATTACGTTATATTATAAGGTATTTTCATTGATAGACTACTATATATTATAAGGTATTTTCAATGATAATCTACTATATATTGTAAGGTATTTTCAATGATAAACTACTACGTATTATAAGGTATTTTCAATGATACACTGCATGTTACGTTATATTATAAGGTATTTTCAACGATACACTGCATATTACGTTATATTATAAGGTATTTTCATTGATAGACAAGAATTACCATATATTCTAAGGTATTTTCAATGATACACTGCATATTAAGTTATATGGGAAGGTATTTTCAATGATACACTGCATATTACGTTATATTATAAGGTATTTTCAATGATACACTGCATATTACGTTATATGGGAAGGTATTTTCAAAGATGCACTGCATATTACGTTATACTATAAGGTATTTTCAATGATAAACTACTATATATTATAAGGTATTTTCAATGATACACTGCATATTACGTTATATTATAAGGTATTTTCAATGATACACTGCATATTACGTTATATTATAAGGTATTTTCAATGATACACTGCATATTACGTTATATTATAAGGTATTTTCAATGATACACTGCATATTACGTTATATTATAAGGTATTTTCAATGATAAACTACTACGTATTATAAGGTATTTTCAATGATACACTGCATATTACGTTATATTATATGGTATTTTCAATGATACACTGCATATTACGTTATATTATAAGGTATTTTCAATGATACACTGCATATTACGTTATATTATAAGGTATTTTCAATGATAAACTACTACGTATTATAAGGTATTTTCAATGATACACTGCATATTACGTTATATTATAAGGTATTTTCATTGATAGACTAGAATTACCATATATTCTAAGGTATTTTCAATGATACACTGCATATTACGTTATATTATAAGGTATTTTCAAAGATACACTACAAATAACGATATATTATAAGGTATTTTCAGTGATACACTGCATATTACGTTATATGAGAAGGTATTTTCATTGATACACTACAAATTACGATATATTATAAGGTATTTTCAATGATACACTGCATATTACGTTATATGGGAAGGTATTTTCAAAGATGCACTGCATATTACGTTATACTATAAGGTATTTTCAATGATATACTGCTATATATTATAAGGTATTTTCAATGATACACTGCATATTACGTTATATTATAAGGTATTTTCAATGATACACTGCATATTACGTTATATTATAAGGTATTTTCAATGATACACTGCATATTACGTTATATGGGAAGGTATTTTCAAAGATGCACTGCATATTACGTTATACTATAAGGTATTTTCAATGATAAACTACTATATATTATAAGGTATTTTCAATGATACACTGCATATTACGTTATATTATAAGGTATTTTCAATGATACACTGCATATTACGTTATATTATAAGGTATTTTCAAAGATACACTACAAATAACGATATATTATAAGGTATTTTCAATGATACGCTGCATATTACGTTATATTATAAGGTATTTTCAATGATACACTGCATATTACGTTATATTATAAGGTATATTCAATGATACACAGCATATTACGTTATATTATAAGGTATTTTCAATGATAAACTACTATATATTATAAGGTATTTTCAATGATAATCTACTATATATTGTAAGGTATTTTCAATGATAAACTACTACGTATTATAAGGTATTTTCAATGATACACTGCATGTTACGTTATATTATAAGGTATTTTCAACGATACACTGCATATTACGTTATATTATAAGGTATTTTCATTGATAGACAAGAATTACCATATATTCTAAGGTATTTTCAATGATACACTGCATATTAAGTTATATGGGAAGGTATTTTCAATGACACACTGCATATTACGTTATATTATAAGGTATTTTCAATGATATACTACTACGTATTATAAGGTATTTTCAATGATACACTACAAATAACGATATATTATAAGGTATTTTCAATGATACACTGCATATTACGTTATATGAGAAGGTATTTTCATTGATACACTACAAATTACGATATATTATAAGGTATTTTCAATGATACACTGCATATTACGTTATATGGGAAGGTATTTTCAAAGATGCACTGCATATTACGTTATATTATAAGGTATTTTCAATGATAAACTACTATATATTATAAGGTATTTTCAATGATACACTGCATATTACGTTATATGAGAAGGTATTTTCATTGATACACTACAAATTACGATATATTATAAGGTATTTTCAATGATACACTGCATATTACGTTATATTATAAGGTATTTTCATTGATAGACTAGAATTACCATATATTCTAAGGTATTTTCAATGATACACTGCATATTACGTTATATTATAAGGTATTTTCAATGATAAACTACTATATATTATAAGGTATTTTCAATGATAAACTACTACGTATTATAAGGTATTTTCAATGATACACTGCATATTACGTTATATTATAAGGTATTTTCATTGATAGACTAGAATTACCATATATATTAAAGGTATTTTCAATGATACACTGCATATTACGTTATATTATAAGGTATTTTCAAAGATACACTACACATTACGATATATTATAAGGTATTTTCAATGATACACTGCATATTACGTTATATTATAAGGTATTTTCAATGATAAACTACTACGTATTATAAGGTATTTTCAATGATACACTGCATATTACGTTATATTATATGGTATTTTCAATGATACACTGCATATTACGTTATATTATAAGGTATTTTCAATGATACACTGCATATTACGTTATATGAGAAGGTATTTTCATTGATACACTACAAATTACGATATATTATAAGGTATTTTCAATGATACACTGCATATTACGTTATATGGGAAGGTATTTTCAAAGATGCACTGCATATTACGTTATACTATAAGGTATTTTCAATGATAAACTACTATATATTATAAGGTATTTTCAATGATACACTGCATATTACGTTATATTATAAGGTATTTTCAATGATACACTGCATATTACGTTATATTATAAGGTATTTTCAATGATACACTGCATATTACGTTATATTATAAGGTATTTTCAATGATACACTGCATATTACGTTATATTATAAGGTATTTTCAATGATAAACTACTACGTATTATAAGGTATTTTCAATGATACACTGCATATTACGTTATATTATAAGGTATTTTCAATGATACACTGCATATTACGTTATATTATAAGGTATTTTCAATGATACACTGCATATTACGTTATATTATAAGGTATTTTCAATGATAAACTACTACGTATTATAAGGTATTTTCAATGATACACTGCATATTACGTTATATTATAAGGTATTTTCATTGATAGACTACTATATATTATAAGGTATTTTCAATGATAATCTACTATATATTGTAAGGTATTTTCAATGATAAACTACTACGTATTATAAGGTATTTTCAATGATACACTGCATGTTACGTTATATTATAAGGTATTTTCAACGATACACTGCATATTACGTTATATTATAAGGTATTTTCATTGATAGACAAGAATTACCATATATTCTAAGGTATTTTCAATGATACACTGCATATTACGTTATATTATAAGGTATTTTCATTGATAGACTACTATATATTATAAGGTATTTTCAATGATAATCTACTATATATTGTAAGGTATTTTCAATGATAAACTACTACGTATTATAAGGTATTTTCAATGATACACTGCATGTTACGTTATATTATAAGGTATTTTCAACGATACACTGCATATTACGTTATATTATAAGGTATTTTCATTGATAGACAAGAATTACCATATATTCTAAGGTATTTTCAATGATACACTGCATATTAAGTTATATGGGAAGGTATTTTCAATGATACACTGCATATTACGTTATATTATAAGGTATTTTCAATGATATACTACTACGTATTATAAGGTATTTTCAATGATACACTACAAATAACGATATATTATAAGGTATTTTCAATGATACACTGCATATTACGTTATATGAGAAGGTATTTTCATTGATACACTACAAATTACGATATATTATAAGGTATTTTCAATGATACACTGCATATTACGTTATATGGGAAGGTATTTTCAAAGATGCACTGCATATTACGTTATACTATAAGGTATTTTCAATGATAAACTACTATATATTATAAGGTATTTTCAATGATACACTGCATATTACGTTATATGAGAAGGTATTTTCATTGATACACTACAAATTACGATATATTATAAGGTATTTTCAATGATACACTGCATATTACGTTATATTATAAGGTATTTTCATTGATAGACTAGAATTACCATATATTCTAAGGTATTTTCAATGATACACTGCATATTACGTTATATTATAAGGTATTTTCAATGATAAACTACTATATATTATAAGGTATTTTCAATGATAAACTACTACGTATTATAAGGTATTTTCAATGATACACTGCATATTACGTTATATTATAAGGTATTTTCATTGATAGACTAGAATTACCATATATATTAAAGGTATTTTCAATGATACACTGCATATTACGTTATATTATAAGGTATTTTCAAAGATACACTACAAATAACGATATATTATAAGGTATTTTCAATGATACACTGCATATTACGTTATATTATAAGGTATTTTCAATGATAAACTACTACGTATTATAAGGTATTTTCAATGATACACTGCATATTACGTTATATTATATGGTATTTTCAATGATACACTGCATATTACGTTATATTATAAGGTATTTTCAATGATACACTGCATATTACGTTATATGAGAAGGTATTTTCATTGATACACTACAAATTACGATATATTATAAGGTATTTTCAATGATACACTGCATATTACGTTATATGGGAAGGTATTTTCAAAGATGCACTGCATATTACGTTATACTATAAGGTATTTTCAATGATAAACTACTATATATTATAAGGTATTTTCAATGATACACTGCATATTACGTTATATTATAAGGTATTTTCAATGATACACTGCATATTACGTTATATTATAAGGTATTTTCAATGATACACTGCATATTACGTTATATTATAAGGTATTTTCAATGATACACTGCATATTACGTTATATTATAAGGTATTTTCAATGATAAACTACTACGTATTATAAGGTATTTTCAATGATACACTGCATATTACGTTATATTATATGGTATTTTCAATGATACACTGCATATTACGTTATATTATAAGGTATTTTCAATGATACACTGCATATTACGTTATATTATAAGGTATTTTCAATGATAAACTACTACGTATTATAAGGTATTTTCAATGATACACTGCATATTACGTTATATTATAAGGTATTTTCATTGATAGACTACTATATATTATAAGGTATTTTCAATGATAATCTACTATATATTGTAAGGTATTTTCAATGATAAACTACTACGTATTATAAGGTATTTTCAATGATACACTGCATGTTACGTTATATTATAAGGTATTTTCAACGATACACTGCATATTACGTTATATTATAAGGTATTTTCATTGATAGACAAGAATTACCATATATTCTAAGGTATTTTCAATGATACACTGCATATTAAGTTATATGGGAAGGTATTTTCAATGATACACTGCATATTACGTTATATTATAAGGTATTTTCAATGATATACTACTACGTATTATAAGGTATTTTCAATGATACACTACAAATAACGATATATTATAAGGTATTTTCAATGATACACTGCATATTACGTTATATGAGAAGGTATTTTCATTGATACACTACAAATTACGATATATTATAAGGTATTTTCAATGATACACTGCATATTACGTTATATTATAAGGTATTTTCATTGATAGACTACTATATATTATAAGGTATTTTCAATGATAATCTACTATATATTGTAAGGTATTTTCAATGACAAACTACTACGTATTATAAGGTATTTTCAATGATACACTGCATGTTACGTTATATTATAAGGTATTTTCAACGATACACTGCATATTACGTTATATTATAAGGTATTTTCATTGATAGACAAGAATTACCATATATTCTAAGGTATTTTCAATGATACACTGCATATTAAGTTATATGGGAAGGTATTTTCAATGATACACTGCATATTACGTTATATTATAAGGTATTTTCAATGATATACTACTACGTATTATAAGGTATTTTCAATGATAGACTACAAATAACGATATATTATAATGTATTTTCAATGATACACTGCATATTACGTTATATGAGAAGGTATTTTCATTGATACACTACAAATTACGATATATTATAAGGTATTTTCAATGATACACTGCATATTACGTTATATGGGAAGGTATTTTCAAAGATGCACTGCATATTACGTTATACTATAAGGAATTTTCAATGATAAACTACTATATATTATAAGGTATTTTCAATGATACACTGCATATTACGTTATATGAGAAGGTATTTTCATTGATACACTACAAATTACGATATATTATAAGGTATTTTCAATGATACACTGCATATTACGTTATATTATAAGGTATTTTCATTGATAGACTAGAATTACCATATATTCTAAGGTATTTTCAATGATACACTGCATATTACGTTATATTATAAGGTATTTTCAATGATAAACTACTATATATTATAAGGTATTTTCAATGATACACTGCATATTACGTTATATTATAAGGTATTTTCAATGATACACTGCATATTACGTTATATTATAAGGTATTTTCAAAGATACACTACAAATAACGATATATTATAAGGTATTTTCAATGATACACTGCATATTACGTTATATGAGAAGGTATTTTCATTGATACACTACAAATTACGATATATTATAAGGTATTTTCAATGATACACTGCATATTACGTTATATGGGAAGGTATTTTCAAAGATGCACTGCATATTACGTTATACTATAAGGTATTTTCAAAGATGCACTGCATATTACGTTATACTATAAGGTATTTTCAATGATAAACTACTACGTATTATAAGGTATTTTCAATGATACACTGCATATTACGTTATATTATATGGTATTTTCAATGATACACTGCATATTACGTTATATTATATGGTATTTTCAATGATACACTGCATATTACGTTATATTATAAGGTATTTTCAATGATACACTGCATATTACGTTATATTATAAGGTATTTTCAATGATAAACTACTACGTATTATAAGGTATTTTCAATGATACACTGCATATTACGTTATATTATAAGGTATTTTCATTGATAGACTACTATATATTATAAGGTATTTTCAATGATAATCTACTATATATTGTAAGGTATTTTCAATGATAAACTACTACGTATTATAAGGTATTTTCAATGATACACTGCATGTTACGTTATATTATAAGGTATTTTCAATGATACACTGCATATTACGTTATATTATAAGGTATTTTCATTGATAGACTAGAATTACCATATATTCTAAGGTATTTTCAATGATACACTGCATATTAAGTTATATGGGAAGGTATTTTCAATGATACACTGCATATTACGTTATATTATAAGGTATTTTCAATGATATACTACTACGTATTATAAGGTATTTTCAATGATACACTACAAATAACGATATATTATAAGGTATTTTCAATGATACACTGCATATTACGTTATATGAGAAGGTATTTTCATTGATACACCAGAAATTACGATATATTATAAGGTATTTTCAATGATACACTGCATATTACGTTATATTATAAGGTATTTTCATTGATAGACTACTATATATTATAAGGTATTTTCAATGATAATCTACTATATATTGTAAGGTATTTTCAATGATAAACTACTACGTATTATAAGGTATTTTCAATGATACACTGCATGTTACGTTATATTATAAGGTATTTTCAACGATACACTGCATATTACGTTATATTATAAGGTATTTTCATTGATAGACAAGAATTACCATATATTCTAAGGTATTTTCAATGATACACTGCATATTAAGTTATATGGGAAGGTATTTTCAATGATACACTGCATATTACGTTATATTATAAGGTATTTTCATTGATAGACAAGAATTACCATATATTCTAAGGTATTTTCAATGATACACTGCATATTACGTTATATTATAAGGTATTTTCATTGATAGACTACTATATATTATAAGGTATTTTCAATGATAATCTACTATATATTGTAAGGTATTTTCAATGATAAACTACTACGTATTATAAGGTATTTTCAATGATACACTGCATGTTACGTTATATTATAAGGTATTTTCAACGATACACTGCATATTACGTTATATTATAAGGTATTTTCATTGATAGACAAGAATTACCATATATTCTAAGGTATTTTCAATGATACACTGCATATTAAGTTATATGGGAAGGTATTTTCAATGATACACTGCATATTACGTTATATTATAAGGTATTTTCAATGATATACTACTACGTATTATAAGGTATTTTCAATGATACACTACAAATAACGATATATTATAAGGTATTTTCAATGATACACTGCATATTACGTTATATGAGAAGGTATTTTCATTGATACACTACAAATTACGATATATTATAAGGTATTTTCAATGATACACTGCATATTACGTTATATGGGAAGGTATTTTCAAAGATGCACTGCATATTACGTTATACTATAAGGTATTTTCAATGATAAACTACTATATATTATAAGGTATTTTCAATGATACACTGCATATTACGTTATATGAGAAGGTATTTTCATTGATACACTACAAATTACGATATATTATAAGGTATTTTCAATGATACACTGCATATTACGTTATATTATAAGGTATTTTCATTGATAGACTAGAATTACCATATATTCTAAGGTATTTTCAATGATACACTGCATATTACGTTATATTATAAGGTATTTTCAATGATAAACTACTATATATTATAAGGTATTTTCAATGATAAACTACTACGTATTATAAGGTATTTTCAATGATACACTGCATATTACGTTATATTATAAGGTATTTTCATTGATAGACTAGAATTACCATATATATTAAAGGTATTTTCAATGATACACTGCATATTACGTTATATTATAAGGTATTTTCAAAGATACACTACAAATAACGATATATTATAAGGTATTTTCAATGATACACTGCATATTACGTTATATTATAAGGTATTTTCAATGATAAACTACTACGTATTATAAGGTATTTTCAATGATACACTGCATATTACGTTATATTATATGGTATTTTCAATGATACACTGCATATTACGTTATATTATAAGGTATTTTCAATGATACACTGCATATTACGTTATATGAGAAGGTATTTTCATTGATACACTACAAATTACGATATATTATAAGGTATTTTCAATGATACACTGCATATTACGTTATATGGGAAGGTATTTTCAAAGATGCACTGCATATTACGTTATACTATAAGGTATTTTCAATGATAAACTACTATATATTATAAGGTATTTTCAATGATACACTGCATATTACGTTATATTATAAGGTATTTTCAATGATACACTGCATATTACGTTATATTATAAGGTATTTTCAATGATACACTGCATATTACGTTATATTATAAGGTATTTTCAATGATACACTGCATATTACGTTATATTATAAGGTATTTTCAATGATAAACTACTACGTATTATAAGGTATTTTCAATGATACACTGCATATTACGTTATATTATATGGTATTTTCAATGATACACTGCATATTACGTTATATTATAAGGTATTTTCAATGATACACTGCATATTACGTTATATTATAAGGTATTTTCAATGATAAACTACTACGTATTATAAGGTATTTTCAATGATACACTGCATATTACGTTATATTATAAGGTATTTTCAATGATAAACTACTATATATTATAAGGTATTTTCAATGATAATCTACTATATATTGTAAGGTATTTTCAATGATAAACTACTACGTATTATAAGGTATTTTCAATGATACACTGCATGTTACGTTATATTATAAGGTATTTTCAACGATACACTGCATATTACGTTATATTATAAGGTATTTTCATTGATAGACAAGAATTACCATATATTCTAAGGTATTTTCAATGATACACTGCATATTAAGTTATATGGGAAGGTATTTTCAATGATACACTGCATATTACGTTATATTATAAGGTATTTTCAATGATATACTACTACGTATTATAAGGTATTTTCAATGATACACTACAAATAACGATATATTATAAGGTATTTTCAATGATACACTGCATATTGCGTTATATGAGAAGGTATTTTCATTGATACACTACAAATTACGATATATTATAAGGTATTTTCAATGATACACTGCATATTACGTTATATTATAAGGTATTTTCATTGATAGACTACTATATATTATAAGGTATTTTCAATGATAATCTACTATATATTGTAAGGTATTTTCAATGACAAACTACTACGTATTATAAGGTATTTTCAATGATACACTGCATGTTACGTTATATTATAAGGTATTTTCAACGATACACTGCATATTACGTTATATTATAAGGTATTTTCATTGATAGACAAGAATTACCATATATTCTAAGGTATTTTCAATGATACACTGCATATTAAGTTATATGGGAAGGTATTTTCAATGATACACTGCATATTACGTTATATTATAAGGTATTTTCAATGATATACTACTACGTATTATAAGGTATTTTCAATGATAGACTACAAATAACGATATATTATAATGTATTTTCAATGATACACTGCATATTACGTTATATGAGAAGGTATTTTCATTGATACACTACAAATTACGATATATTATAAGGTATTTTCAATGATACACTGCATATTACGTTATATGGGAAGGTATTTTCAAAGATGCACTGCATATTACGTTATACTATAAGGAATTTTCAATGATAAACTACTATATATTATAAGGTATTTTCAATGATACACTGCATATTACGTTATATGAGAAGGTATTTTCATTGATACACTACAAATTACGATATATTATAAGGTATTTTCAATGATACACTGCATATTACGTTATATTATAAGGTATTTTCATTGATAGACTAGAATTACCATATATTCTAAGGTATTTTCAATGATACACTGCATATTACGTTATATTATAAGGTATTTTCAATGATAAACTACTATATATTATAAGGTATTTTCAATGATACACTGCATATTACGTTATATTATAAGGTATTTTCAATGATACACTGCATATTACGTTATATTATAAGGTATTTTCAAAGATACACTACAAATAACGATATATTATAAGGTATTTTCAATGATACACTGCATATTACGTTATATGAGAAGGTATTTTCATTGATACACTACAAATTACGATATATTATAAGGTATTTTCAATGATACACTGCATATTACGTTATATGGGAAGGTATTTTCAAAGATGCACTGCATATTACGTTATACTATAAGGTATTTTCAAAGATGCACTGCATATTACGTTATACTATAAGGTATTTTCAATGATAAACTACTACGTATTATAAGGTATTTTCAATGATACACTGCATATTACGTTATATTATATGGTATTTTCAATGATACACTGCATATTACGTTATATTATATGGTATTTTCAATGATACACTGCATATTACGTTATATTATAAGGTATTTTCAATGATACACTGCATATTACGTTATATTATAAGGTATTTTCAATGATAAACTACTACGTATTATAAGGTATTTTCAATGATACACTGCATATTACGTTATATTATAAGGTATTTTCATTGATAAACTACTATATATTATAAGGTATTTTCAATGATAATCTACTATATATTGTAAGGTATTTTCAATGATAAACTACTACGTATTATAAGGTATTTTCAATGATACACTGCATGTTACGTTATATTATAAGGTATTTTCAACGATACACTGCATATTACGTTATATTATAAGGTATTTTCATTGATAGACAAGAATTACCATATATTCTAAGGTATTTTCAATGATACACTGCATATTAAGTTATATGGGAAGGTATTTTCAATGATACACTGCATATTACGTTATATTATAAGGTATTTTCAATGATATACTACTACGTATTATAAGGTATTTTCAATGATACACTACAAATAACGATATATTATAAGGTATTTTCAATGATACACTGCATATTACGTTATATGAGAAGGTATTTTCATTGATACACCAGAAATTACGATATATTATAAGGTATTTTCAATGATACACTGCATATTACGTTATATTATAAGGTATTTTCATTGATAGACTACTATATATTATAAGGTATTTTCAATGATAATCTACTATATATTGTAAGGTATTTTCAATGATAAACTACTACGTATTATAAGGTATTTTCAATGATACACTGCATGTTACGTTATATTATAAGGTATTTTCAACGATACACTGCATATTACGTTATATTATAAGGTATTTTCATTGATAGACAAGAATTACCATATATTCTAAGGTATTTTCAATGATACACTGCATATTAAGTTATATGGGAAGGTATTTTCAATGATACACTGCATATTACGTTATATTATAAGGTATTTTCAATGATATACTACTACGTATTATAAGGTATTTTCAATGATAGACTACAAATAACGATATATTATAATGTATTTTCAATGATACACTGCATATTACGTTATATGAGAAGGTATTTTCATTGATACACTACAAATTACGATATATTATAAGGTATTTTCAATGATACACTGCATATTACGTTATATGGGAAGGTATTTTCAAAGATGCACTGCATATTACGTTATACTATAAGGAATTTTCAATGATAAACTACTATATATTATAAGGTATTTTCAATGATACACTGCATATTACGTTATATGAGAAGGTATTTTCATTGATACACTACAAATTACGATATATTATAAGGTATTTTCAATGATACACTGCATATTACGTTATATTATAAGGTATTTTCATTGATAGACTAGAATTACCATATATTCTAAGGTATTTTCAATGATACACTGCATATTACGTTATATTATAAGGTATTTTCAATGATAAACTACTATATATTATAAGGTATTTTCAATGATACACTGCATATTACGTTATATTATAAGGTATTTTCAATGATACACTGCATATTACGTTATATTATAAGGTATTTTCAAAGATACACTACAAATAACGATATATTATAAGGTATTTTCAATGATACACTGCATATTACGTTATATAAGAAGGTATTTTCATTGATACACTACAAATTACGATATATTATAAGGTATTTTCAATGATACACTGCATATTACGTTATATGGGAAGGTATTTTCAAAGATGCACTGCATATTACGTTATACTATAAGGTATTTTCAATGATAAACTACTACGTATTATAAGGTATTTTCAATGATACACTGCATATTACGTTATATTATATGGTATTTTCAATGATACACTGCATATTACGTTATATTATAAGGTATTTTCAATGATACACTGCATATTACGTTATATTATAAGGTATTTTCAATGATAAACTACTACGTATTATAAGGTATTTTCAATGATACACTGCATATTACGTTATATTATAAGGTATTTTCATTGATAGACTAGAATTACCATATATTCTAAGGTATTTTCAATGATACACTGCATATTACGTTATATTATAAGGTATTTTCAATGATAAACTACTATATATTATAAGGTATTTTCAATGATACACTGCATATTACGTTATATTATAAGGTATTTTCAATGATACACTGCATATTACGTTATATTATATGGTATTTTCAATGATACACTGCATATTACGTTATATTATAAGGTATTTTCAATGATACACTGCATATTACGTTATATTATAAGGTATTTTCAATGATAAACTACTACGTATTATAAGGTATTTTCAACGATACACTGCATATTACGTTATATTATAAGGTATTTTCATTGATAGACAAGAATTACCATATATTCTAAGGTATTTTCAATGATACACTGCATATTAAGTTATATGGGAAGGTATTTTCAATGATACACTGCATATTACGTTATATTATAAGGTATTTTCAATGATATACTACTACGTATTATAAGGTATTTTCAATGATACACTACAAATAACGATATATTATAAGGTATTTTCAATGATACACTGCATATTACGTTATATGAGAAGGTATTTTCATTGATACACTACAAATTACGATATATTATAAGGTATTTTCAATGATACACTGCATATTACGTTATATTATAAGGTATTTTCATTGATAGACTACTATATATTATAAGGTATTTTCAATGATAATCTACTATATATTGTAAGGTATTTTCAATGATAAACTACTACGTATTATAAGGTATTTTCAATGATACACTGCATGTTACGTTATATTATAAGGTATTTTCAACGATACACTGCATATTACGTTATATTATAAGGTATTTTCATTGATAGACAAGAATTACCATATATTCTAAGGTATTTTCAATGATACACTGCATATTAAGTTATATGGGAAGGTATTTTCAATGATACACTGCATATTACGTTATATTATAAGGTATTTTCAATGATATACTACTACGTATTATAAGGTATTTTCAATGATACACTACAAATAACGATATATTATAAGGTATTTTCAATGATACACTGCATATTACGTTGTATGAGAAGGTATTTTCATTGATACACTACAAATTACGATATATTATAAGGTATTTTCAATGATACACTGCATATTACGTTATATGGGAAGGTATTTTCAAAGATGCACTGCATATTACGTTATACTATAAGGAATTTTCAATGATAAACTACTATATATTATAAGGTATTTTCAATGATACACTGCATATTACGTTATATGAGAAGGTATTTTCATTGATACACTACAAATAACGATATATTATAAGGTATTTTCAGTGATACACTGCATATTACGTTATATGAGAAGGTATTTTCATTGATACACTACAAATTACGATATATTATAAGGTATTTTCAATGATACACTGCATATTACGTTATATGGGAAGGTATTTTCAAAGATGCACTGCATATTACGTTATACTATAAGGTATTTTCAATGATATACTACTATATATTATAAGGTATTTTCAATGATACACTGCATATTACGTTATATTATAAGGTATTTTCAATGATACACTGCATATTACGTTATATGGGAAGGTATTTTCAATGATACACTGCATATTACGTTATATTATAATGTATTTTCAATGATACACAGCATATTACGATATATTATAAGGTATTTTCAAAGATACACTACAAATAACGATATATTATAAGGTATTTTCAATGATACGCTGCATATTACGTTATATTATGAGGTATTTTCAATGATACACTGCATATTACGTTATATTATAAGGTATTTTCAATGATAGTCTGCATATTACGTTATATTATGAGGTATTTTCAATGGTACACTGCATATTACGTTATATTATAAGGTATTTTCAATGATAGACTGCATATTACGTTATATTATAAGGTATTTTCATTGATAGACTAGAATTACCATATATTCTAAGGTATTTTCAATGATACACTGCATATTACGTTATATCATAAGGTATTTTCAATGATACACTGCATATTAAGTTATATTATAAGGTATTTTCAATGATACACTGCATATTACGTTATATTATAAGGTATTTTCAATGATACACTGCATATTACATTATATTATAAGGTATTTTCAATGATAGACTGCATATTACGTTATATTATGAGGTATTTTCAATGATACACTGCATATTACGTTATATTATAAGGTATTTTCAATGATAGTCTGCATATTACGTTATATTATGAGGTATTTTCAATGATACACTGCATATTACGTTATATTATAAGGTATTTTCAATGATAGACTGCATATTACATTATATTATAAGGTATTTTCAATGATACACTTCATATTACGTTATATGATAAGGTATTTTCAATGATAGATTGCATATTACATTATATTATAAGGTATTTTCAATGATAGACTGCATATTACGTTATATTATAAGGTATTTTCAATGATACACTGCATATTACGTTATATTATAAGGTATTTTCATTGATAGACTAGAATTACCATATATTCTAAGGTATTTTCAATGATACACTGCATATTACGTTATATTATAAGGTATTTTCAATGATATACTACTACGTATTATAAGGTATTTTCAATGATACACTACAAATTACGATATATTATAAGGTATTTTCAATGATACACTGCATATTACGTTATATGAGAAGGTATTTTCATTGATACACTACAAATTACGATATATTATAAGGTATTTTCAATGATACACTGCATATTACGTTATATGGGAAGGTATTTTCAAAGATGCACTGCATATTACGTTATACTATAAGGTATTTTCAATGATAAACTACTATATATTATACGGTATTTTCAATGATACACTGCATATTACGTTATATGAGAAGGTATTTTCATTGATACACTACAAATTACGATATATTATAAGGTATTTTCAATGATACACTGCATATTACGTTATATTATAAGGTATTTTCAATGATAAACTACTACGTATTATAAGGTATTTTCAATGATACACTGCATATTACGTTATATTATAAGGTATTTTCAATGATAAACTACTATATATTATAAGGTATTTTCAATGATAATCTACTATATATTGTAAGGTATTTTCAATGATAAACTACTACGTATTATAAGGTATTTTCAATGATACACTGCATGTTACGTTATATTATAAGGTATTTTCAACGATACACTGCATATTACGTTATATTATAAGGTATTTTCATTGATAGACAAGAATTACCATATATTCTAAGGTATTTTCAATGATACACTGCATATTAAGTTATATGGGAAGGTATTTTCAATGATACACTGCATATTACGTTATATTATAAGGTATTTTCAATGATATACTACTACGTATTATAAGGTATCTTCAATGATACACTACAAATAACGATATATTATAAGGTATTTTCAATGATACACTGCATATTACGTTATATGAGAAGGTATTTTCATTGATACACTACAAATTACGATATATTATAAGGTATTTTCAATGATACACTGCATATTACGTTATATTATAAGGTATTTTCATTGATAGACTACTATATATTATAAGGTATTTTCAATGATAATCTACTATATATTGTAAGGTATTTTCAATGATAAACTACTACGTATTATAAGGTATTTTCAATGATACACTACAAATAACGATATATTATAAGGTATTTTCAATGATACACTGCATATTACGTTATATGAGAAGGTATTTTCATTGATACACTACAAATTACGATATATTATAAGGTATTTTCAATGATACACTGCATATTACGTTATATGGGAAGGTATTTTCAAAGATGCACTGCATATTACGTTATACTATAAGGAATTTTCAATGATAAACTACTATATATTATAAGGTATTTTCAATGATACACTGCATATTACGTTATATGAGAAGGTATTTTCATTGATACACTACAAATTACGATATATTATAAGGTATTTTCAATGATACACTGCATATTACGTTATATTATAAGGTATTTTCATTGATAGACTAGAATTACCATATATTCTAAGGTATTTTCAATGATACACTGCATATTACGTTATATTATAAGGTATTTTCAATGATAAACTACTATATATTATAAGGTATTTTCAATGATACACTGCATATTACGTTATATTATAAGGTATTTTCAATGATAAACTACTACGTATTATAAGGTATTTTCAATGATACACTGCATATTACGTTATATTATATGGTATTTTCAATGATACACTGCATATTACGTTATATTATAAGGTATTTTCAATGATACACTGCATATTACGTTATATTATAAGGTATTTTCAATGATAAACTACTACGTATTATAAGGTATTTTCAATGATACACTGCATATTACGTTATATTATAAGGTATTTTCATTGATAGACTAGAATTACCATATATTCTAAGGTATTTTCAATGATACACTGCATATTACGTTATATTATAAGGTATTTTCAAAGATACACTACAAATAACGATATATTATAAGGTATTTTCAGTGATACACTGCATATTACGTTATATGAGAAGGTATTTTCATTGATACACTACAAATTACGATATATTATAAGGTATTTTCAATGATACACTGCATATTACGTTATATGGGAAGGTATTTTCAAAGATGCACTGCATATTACGTTATACTATAAGGTATTTTCAATGATATACTGCTATATATTATAAGGTATTTTCAATGATACACTGCATATTACGTTATATTATAAGGTATTTTCAATGATACACTGCATATTACGTTATATTATAAGGTATTTTCAATGATACACTGCATATTACGTTATATGGGAAGGTATTTTCAAAGATGCACTGCATATTACGTTATACTATAAGGTATTTTCAATGATAAACTACTATATATTATAAGGTATTTTCAATGATACACTGCATATTACGTTATATTATAAGGTATTTTCAATGATACACTGCATATTACGTTATATTATAAGGTATTTTCAAAGATACACTACAAATAACGATATATTATAAGGTATTTTCAATGATACGCTGCATATTACGTTATATTATAAGGTATTTTTAATGATACACTGCATATTACGTTATATTATAAGGTATATTCAATGATACACAGCATATTACGTTATATTATAAGGTATTTTCAATGATAAACTACTATATATTATAAGGTATTTTCAATGATAATCTACTATATATTGTAAGGTATTTTCAATGATAAACTACTACGTATTATAAGGTATTTTCAATGATACACTGCATGTTACGTTATATTATAAGGTATTTTCAACGATACACTGCATATTACGTTATATTATAAGGTATTTTCATTGATAGACAAGAATTACCATATATTCTAAGGTATTTTCAATGATACACTGCATATTAAGTTATATGGGAAGGTATTTTCAATGACACACTGCATATTACGTTATATTATAAGGTATTTTCAATGATATACTACTACGTATTATAAGGTATTTTCAATGATACACTACAAATAACGATATATTATAAGGTATTTTCAATGATACACTGCATATTACGTTATATGAGAAGGTATTTTCATTGATACACTACAAATTACGATATATTATAAGGTATTTTCAATGATACACTGCATATTACGTTATATGGGAAGGTATTTTCAAAGATGCACTGCATATTACGTTATACTATAAGGTATTTTCAATGATAAACTACTATATATTATAAGGTATTTTCAATGATACACTGCATATTACGTTATATGAGAAGGTATTTTCATTGATACACTACAAATTACGATATATTATAAGGTATTTTCATTGATAGACTAGAATTACCATATATATTAAAGGTATTTTCAATGATACACTGCATATTACGTTATATTATAAGGTATTTTCAAAGATACACTGCATATTACGTTATATTATAAGGTATTTTCAATGATAAACTACTATATATTATAAGGTATTTTCAATGATAAACTACTACGTATTATAAGGTATTTTCAATGATACACTGCATATTACGTTATATTATAAGGTATTTTCATTGATAGACTAGAATTACCATATATATTAAAGGTATTTTCAATGATACACTGCATATTACGTTATATTATAAGGTATTTTCAAAGATACACTACAAATAACGATATATTATAAGGTATTTGCAATGATACACTGCATATTACGTTATATTATAAGGTATTTTCAATGATAAACTACTACGTATTATAAGGTATTTTCAATGATACACTGCATATTACGTTATATTATATGGTATTTTCAATGATACACTGCATATTACGTTATATTATAAGGTATTTTCAATGATACACTGCATATTACGTTATATGAGAAGGTATTTTCATTGATACACTACAAATTACGATATATTATAAGGTATTTTCAATGATACACTGCATATTACGTTATATGGGAAGGTATTTTCAAAGATGCACTGCATATTACGTTATACTATAAGGTATTTTCAATGATAAACTACTATATATTATAAGGTATTTTCAATGATACACTGCATATTACGTTATATTATAAGGTATTTTCAATGATACACTGCATATTACGTTATATTATAAGGTATTTTCAATGATACACTGCATATTACGTTATATTATAAGGTATTTTCAATGATACACTGCATATTACGTTATATTATAAGGTATTTTCAATGATAAACTACTACGTATTATAAGGTATTTTCAATGATACACTGCATATTACGTTATATTATATGGTATTTTCAATGATACACTGCATATTACGTTATATTATAAGGTATTTTCAATGATACACTGCATATTACGTTATATTATAAGGTATTTTCAATGATAAACTACTACGTATTATAAGGTATTTTCAATGATACACTGCATATTACGTTATATTATAAGGTATTTTCATTGATAGACTACTATATATTATAAGGTATTTTCAATGATAATCTACTATATATTGTAAGGTATTTTCAATGATAAACTACTACGTATTATAAGGTATTTTCAATGATACACTGCATGTTACGTTATATTATAAGGTATTTTCAACGATACACTGCATATTACGTTATATTATAAGGTATTTTCATTGATAGACAAGAATTACCATATATTCTAAGGTATTTTCAATGATACACTGCATATTACGTTATATTATAAGGTATTTTCAATGATAAACTACTATATATTATAAGGTATTTTCAATGATAATCTACTATATATTGTAAGGTATTTTCAATGATAAACTACTACGTATTATAAGGTATTTTCAATGATACACTGCATGTTACGTTATATTATAAGGTATTTTCAACGATACACTGCATATTACGTTATATTATAAGGTATTTTCATTGATAGACAAGAATTACCATATATTCTAAGGTATTTTCAATGATACACTGCATATTAAGTTATATGGGAAGGTATTTTCAATGATACACTGCATATTACGTTATATTATAAGGTATTTTCAATGATATACTACTACGTATTATAAGGTATTTTCAATGATACACTACAAATAACGATATATTATAAGGTATTTTCAATGATACACTGCATATTACGTTATATGAGAAGGTATTTTCATTGATACACTACAAATTACGATATATTATAAGGTATTTTCAATGATACACTGCATATTACGTTATATGGGAAGGTATTTTCAAAGATGCACTGCATATTACGTTATACTATAAGGTATTTTCAATGATAAACTACTATATATTATAAGGTATTTTCAATGATACACTGCATATTACGTTATATGAGAAGGTATTTTCATTGATACACTACAAATTACGATATATTATAAGGTATTTTCAATGATACACTGCATATTACGTTATATTATAAGGTATTTTCATTGATAGACTAGAATTACCATATATTCTAAGGTATTTTCAATGATACACTGCATATTACGTTATATTATAAGGTATTTTCAATGATAAACTACTATATATTATAAGGTATTTTCAATGATAAACTACTACGTATTATAAGGTATTTTCAATGATACACTGCATATTACGTTATATTATAAGGTATTTTCATTGATAGACTAGAATTACCATATATATTAAAGGTATTTTCAATGATACACTGCATATTACGTTATATTATAAGGTATTTTCAAAGATACACTACAAATAACGATATATTATAAGGTATTTGCAATGATACACTGCATATTACGTTATATTATAAGGTATTTTCAATGATAAACTACTACGTATTATAAGGTATTTTCAATGATACACTGCATATTACGTTATATTATATGGTATTTTCAATGATACACTGCATATTACGTTATATTATAAGGTATTTTCAATGATACACTGCATATTACGTTATATGAGAAGGTATTTTCATTGATACACTACAAATTACGATATATTATAAGGTATTTTCAATGATACACTGCATATTACGTTATATGGGAAGGTATTTTCAAAGATGCACTGCATATTACGTTATACTATAAGGAATTTTCAATGATAAACTACTATATATTATAAGGTATTTTCAATGATACACTGCATATTACGTTATATGAGAAGGTATTTTCATTGATACACTACAAATTACGATATATTATAAGGTATTTTCAATGATACACTGCATATTACGTTATATTATAAGGTATTTTCATTGATAGACTAGAATTACCATATATTCTAAGGTATTTTCAATGATACACTGCATATTACGTTATATTATAAGGTATTTTCAATGATAAACTACTATATATTATAAGGTATTTTCAATGATACACTGCATATTACGTTATATTATAAGGTATTTTCAATGATACACTGCATATTACGTTATATTATAAGGTATTTTCAAAGATGCACTACAAATAACGATATATTATAAGGTATTTTCAATGATACACTGCATATTACGTTATATGAGAAGGTATTTTCATTGATACACTACAAATTACGATATATTATAAGGTATTTTCAATGATACACTGCATATTACGTTATATGGGAAGGTATTTTCAAAGATGCACTGCATATTACGTTATACTATAAGGTATTTTCAATGATAAACTACTACGTATTATAAGGTATTTTCAATGATACACTGCATATTACGTTATATTATAAGGTATTTTCAATGATACACTGCATATTACGTTATATTATAAGGTATTTTCAATGATACACTGCATATTACGTTATATTATAAGGTATTTTCAATGATAAACTACTACGTATTATAAGGTATTTTCAATGATACACTGCATATTACGTTATATTATAAGGTATTTTCATTGATAGACTAGAATTACCATATATTCTAAGGTATTTTCAATGATACACTGCATATTACGTTATATTATAAGGTATTTTCAATGATAAACTACTATATATTATAAGGTATTTTCAATGATACACTGCATATTACGTTATATTATAAGGTATTTTCAATGATACACTGCATATTACGTTATATTATATGGTATTTTCAATGATACACTGCATATTACGTTATATTATAAGGTATTTTCAATGATACACTGCATATTACGTTATATTATAAGGTATTTTCAATGATAAACTACTACGTATTATAAGGTATTTTCAACGATACACTGCATATTACGTTATATTATAAGGTATTTTCATTGATAGACAAGAATTACCATATATTCTAAGGTATTTTCAATGATACACTGCATATTAAGTTATATGGGAAGGTATTTTCAATGATACACTGCATATTACGTTATATTATAAGGTATTTTCAATGATAAACTACTACGTATTATAAGGTATTTTCAATGATACACTACAAATAACGATATATTATAAGGTATTTTCAATGATACACTGCATATTACGTTATATGAGAAGGTATTTTCATTGATACACTACAAATTACGATATATTATAAGGTATTTTCAATGATACACTGCATATTACGTTATATTATAAGGTATTTTCATTGATAGACTACTATATATTATAAGGTATTTTCAATGATAATCTACTATATATTGTAAGGTATTTTCAATGATAAACTACTACGTATTATAAGGTATTTTCAATGATACACTGCATGTTACGTTATATTATAAGGTATTTTCAACGATACACTGCATATTACGTTATATTATAAGGTATTTTCATTGATAGACAAGAATTACCATATATTCTAAGGTATTTTCAATGATACACTGCATATTAAGTTATATGGGAAGGTATTTTCAATGATACACTGCATATTACGTTATATTATAAGGTATTTTCAATGATATACTACTACGTATTATAAGGTATTTTCAATGATACACTAGAAATAACGATATATTATAAGGTATTTTCAATGATACACTGCATATTACGTTGTATGAGAAGGTATTTTCATTGATACACTACAAATTACGATATATTATAAGGTATTTTCAATGATACACTGCATATTACGTTATATGGGAAGGTATTTTCAAAGATGCACTGCATATTACGTTATACTATAAGGAATTTTCAATGATAAACTACTATATATTATAAGGTATTTTCAATGATACACTGCATATTACGTTATATGAGAAGGTATTTTCATTGATACACTACAAATAACGATATATTATAAGGTATTTTCAGTGATACACTGCATATTACGTTATATGAGAAGGTATTTTCATTGATACACTACAAATTACGATATATTATAAGGTATTTTCAATGATACACTGCATATTACGTTATATGGGAAGGTATTTTCAAAGATGCACTGCATATTACGTTATACTATAAGGTATTTTCAATGATATACTACTATATATTATAAGGTATTTTCAATGATACACTGCATATTACGTTATATTATAAGGTATTTTCAATGATACACTGCATATTACGTTATATGGGAAGGTATTTTCAATGATACACTGCATATTACGTTATATTATAATGTATTTTCAATGATACACAGCATATTACGATATATTATAAGGTATTTTCAAAGATACACTACAAATAACGATATATTATAAGGTATTTTCAATGATACGCTGCATATTACGTTATATTATGAGGTATTTTCAATGATACACTGCATATTACGTTATATTATAAGGTATTTTCAATGATAGTCTGCATATTACGTTATATTATGAGGTATTTTCAATGATACACTGCATATTACGTTATATTATAAGGTATTTTCAATGATAGACTGCATATTACGTTATATTATAAGGTATTTTCATTGATAGACTAGAATTACCATATATTCTAAGGTATTTTCAATGATACACTGCATATTACGTTATATCATAAGGTATTTTCAATGATACACTGCATATTAAGTTATATTATAAGGTATTTTCAATGATACACTGCATATTACGTTATATTATAAGGTATTTTCAATGATACACTGCATATTACATTATATTATAAGGTATTTTCAATGATAGACTGCATATTACGTTATATTATGAGGTATTTTCAATGATACACTGCATATTACGTTATATTATAAGGTATTTTCAATGATAGTCTGCATATTACGTTATATTATGAGGTATTTTCAATGATACACTGCATATTACGTTATATTATAAGGTATTTTCAATGATAGACTGCATATTACATTATATTATAAGGTATTTTCAATGATACACTTCATATTACGTTATATGATAAGGTATTTTCAATGATAGATTGCATATTACATTATATTATAAGGTATTTTCAATGATAGACTGCATATTACGTTATATTATAAGGTATTTTCAATGATACACTGCATATTACGTTATATTATAAGGTATTTTCATTGATAGACAAGAATTACCATATATTCTAAGGTATTTTCAATGATACACTGCATATTACGTTATATTATAAGGTATTTTCAATGATATACTACTACGTATTATAAGGTATTTTCAATGATACACTACAAATAACGATATATTATAAGGTATTTTCAATGATACACTGCATATTACGTTATATGAGAAGGTATTTTCATTGATACACTACAAATTACGATATATTATAAGGTATTTTCAATGATACACTGCATATTACGTTATATGGGAAGGTATTTTCAAAGATGCACTGCATATTACGTTATACTATAAGGTATTTTCAATGATAAACTACTATATATTATACGGTATTTTCAATGATACACTGCATATTACGTTATATGAGAAGGTATTTTCATTGATACACTACAAATTACGATATATTATAAGGTATTTTCAATGATACACTGCATATTACGTTATATTATAAGGTATTTTCAATGATAAACTACTACGTATTATAAGGTATTTTCAATGATACACTGCATATTACGTTATATTATAAGGTATTTTCATTGATAGACTACTATATATTATAAGGTATTTTCAATGATAATCTACTATATATTGTAAGGTATTTTCAATGATAAACTACTACGTATTATAAGGTATTTTCAATGATACACTGCATGTTACGTTATATTATAAGGTATTTTCAACGATACACTGCATATTACGTTATATTATAAGGTATTTTCATTGATAGACAAGAATTACCATATATTCTAAGGTATTTTCAATGATACACTGCATATTAAGTTATATGGGAAGGTATTTTCAATGATACACTGCATATTACGTTATATTATAAGGTATTTTCAATGATATACTACTACGTATTATAAGGTATCTTCAATGATACACTACAAATAACGATATATTATAAGGTATTTTCAATGATACACTGCATATTACGTTATATGAGAAGGTATTTTCATTGATACACTACAAATTACGATATATTATAAGGTATTTTCAATGATACACTGCATATTACGTTATATTATAAGGTATTTTCATTGATAGACGGCATATTACGTTATATTATAAGGTATTTTCAATGATAATCTACTATATATTGTAAGGTATTTTCAATGATAAACTACTACGTATTATAAGGTATTTTCAATGATACACTGCATGTTACGTTATATTATAAGGTATTTTCAACGATACACTGCATATTACGTTATATTATAAGGTATTTTCATTGATAGACAAGAATTACCATATATTCTAAGGTATTTTCAATGATACACTGCATATTAAGTTATATGGGAAGGTATTTTCAATGATACACTGCATATTACGTTATATTATAAGGTATTTTCAATGATATACTACTACGTATTATAAGGTATTTTCAATGATACACTACAAATAACGATATATTATAAGGTATTTTCAATGATACACTGCATATTACGTTATATGAGAAGGTATTTTCATTGATACACTACAAATTACGATATATTATAAGGTATTTTCAATGATACACTGCATATTACGTTATATGGGAAGGTATTTTCAAAGATGCACTGCATATTACGTTATACTATAAGGAATTTTCAATGATAAACTACTATATATTATAAGGTATTTTCAATGATACACTGCATATTACGTTATATGAGAAGGTATTTTCAAAGATACACTACAAATAACGATATATTATAAGGTATTTTCAGTGATACACTGCATATTACGTTATATGAGAAGGTATTTTCATTGATACACTACAAATTACGATATATTATAAGGTATTTTCAATGATACACTGCATATTACGTTATATGAGAAGGTATTTTCATTGATACACTACAAATTACGATATATTATAAGGTATTTTCAATGATACACTGCATATTACGTTATATTATAAGGTATTTTCATTGATAGACTAGAATTACCATATATTCTAAGGTATTTTCAATGATACACTGCATATTACGTTATATTATAAGGTATTTTCAATGATAAACTACTATATATTATAAGGTATTTTCAATGATACACTGCATATTACGTTATATTATAAGGTATTTTCAATGATACACTGCATATTACGTTATATTATAAGGTATTTTCAATGATAAACTACTACGTATTATAAGGTATTTTCAATGATACACTGCATATTACGTTATATTATATGGTATTTTCAATGATACACTGCATATTACGTTATATTATAAGGTATTTTCAATGATACACTGCATATTACGTTATATTATAAGGTATTTTCAATGATAAACTACTACGTATTATAAGGTATTTTCAATGATACACTGCATATTACGTTATATTATAAGGTATTTTCATTGATAGACTAGAATTACCATATATTCTAAGGTATTTTCAATGATACACTGCATATTACGTTATATTATAAGGTATTTTCAAAGATACACTACAAATAACGATATATTATAAGGTATTTTCAATGATACACTGCATATTACGTTATATGAGAAGGTATTTTCATTGATACACTACAAATTACGATATATTATAAGGTATTTTCAATGATACACTGCATATTACGTTATATGGGAAGGTATTTTCAAAGATGCACTGCATATTACGTTATATTATAAGGTATTTTCAATGATAAACTACTATATATTATAAGGTATTTTCAATGATACACTGCATATTACGTTATATTATAAGGTATTTTCAATGATGCACTGCATATTACGTTATACTATAAGGTATTTTCAATGATAGACTGCATATTACGTTATATTATGAGGTATTTTCAATGATACACTGCATATTACGTTATATTATAAGGTATTTTCAATGTTAGTCTGCATATTACGTTATATTATGAGGTATTTTCAATGATACACTGCATATTACGTTATATTATAAGGTATTTTCAATGATAGACTGCATATTACATTATATTATAAGGTATTTTCAATGATACACTTCATATTACGTTATATGATAAGGTATTTTCAATGATAGATTGCATATTACATTATATTATAAGGTATTTTCAATGATAGACTGCATATTACGTTATATTATAAGGTATTTTCAACGATACACTGCATATTACGTTATATTATAAGGTATTTTCATTGATAGACAAGAATTACCATATATTCTAAGGTATTTTCAATGATACACTGCATATTACGTTATATTATAAGGTATTTTCAATGATATACTACTACGTATTATAAGGTATTTTCAATGATACACTACAAATAACGATATATTATAAGGTATTTTCAATGATACACTGCATATTACGTTATATGAGAAGGTATTTTCATTGATACACTACAAATTACGATATATTATAAGGTATTTTCAATGATACACTGCATATTACGTTATATGGGAAGGTATTTTCAAAGATGCACTGCATATTACGTTATACTATAAGGTATTTTCAATGATAAACTACTATATATTATACGGTATTTTCAATGATACACTGCATATTACGTTATATGAGAAGGTATTTTCATTGATACACTACAAATTACGATATATTATAAGGTATTTTCAATGATACACTGCATATTACGTTATATTATAAGGTATTTTCAATGATAAACTACTACGTATTATAAGGTATATTCAATGATACACTGCATATTACGTTATATTATAAGGTATTTTCAATGATAAACTACTATATATTATAAGGTATTTTCAATGATAATCTACTATATATTGTAAGGTATTTTCAATGATAAACTACTACGTATTATAAGGTATTTTCAATGATACACTGCATGTTACGTTATATTATAAGGTATTTTCAACGATACACTGCATATTACGTTATATTATAAGGTATTTTCATTGATAGACAAGAATTACCATATATTCTAAGGTATTTTCAATGATACACTGCATATTAAGTTATATGGGAAGGTATTTTCAATGATACACTGCATATTACGTTATATTATAAGGTATTTTCAATGATATACTACTACGTATTATAAGGTATCTTCAATGATACACTACAAATAACGATATATTATAAGGTATTTTCAATGATACACTGCATATTACGTTATATGAGAAGGTATTTTCAATGATACACTACAAATTACGATATATTATAAGGTATTTTCAATGATACACTGCATATTACGTTATATTATAAGGTATTTTCATTGATAGACTACTATATATTATAAGGTATTTTCAATGATAATCTACTATATATTGTAAGGTATTTTCAATGATAAACTACTACGTATTATAAGGTATTTTCAATGATACACTGCATGTTACGTTATATTATAAGGTATTTTCAACGATACACTGCATATTACGTTATATTATAAGGTATTTTCATTGATAGACAAGAATTACCATATATTCTAAGGTATTTTCAATGATACACTGCATATTAAGTTATATGGGAAGGTATTTTCAATGATACACTGCATATTACGTTATATTATAAGGTATTTTCAATGATATACTACTACGTATTATAAGGTATTTTCAATGATACACTACAAATAACGATATATTATAAGGTATTTTCAATGATACACTGCATATTACGTTATATGAGAAGGTATTTTCATTGATACACTACAAATTACGATATATTATAAGGTATTTTCAATGATACACTGCATATTACGTTATATGGGAAGGTATTTTCAAAGATGCACTGCATATTACGTTATACTATAAGGAATTTTCAATGATAAACTACTATATATTATAAGGTATTTTCAATGATACACTGCATATTACGTTATATGAGAAGGTATTTTCATTGATACACTACAAATTACGATATATTATAAGGTATTTTCAATGATACACTGCATATTACGTTATATTATAAGGTATTTTCATTGATAGACTAGAATTACCATATATTCTAAGGTATTTTCAATGATACACTGCATATTACGTTATATTATAAGGTATTTTCAATGATAAACTACTATATATTATAAGGTATTTTCAATGATACACTGCATATTACGTTATATTATAAAGTATTTTCAATGATACACTGCATATTACGTTATATTATAAGGTATTTTCAAAGATACACTACAAATAACGATATATTATAAGGTATTTTCAATGATACACTGCATATTACGTTATATGAGAAGGTATTTTCATTGATACACTACAAATTACGATATATTATAAGGTATTTTCAATGATACACTGCATATTACGTTATATGGGAAGGTATTTTCAAAGATGCACTGCATATTACGTTATACTATAAGGTATTTTCAATGATAAACTACTACGTATTATAAGGTATTTTCAATGATACACTGCATATTACGTTATATTATATGGTATTTTCAATGATACACTGCATATTACGTTATATTATAAGGTATTTTCAAAGATACACTACAAATAACGATATATTATAAGGTATTTTCAGTGATACACTGCATATTACGTTATATGAGAAGGTATTTTCATTGATACACTACAAATTACGATATATTATAAGGTATTTTCAATGATACACTGCATATTACGTTATATTATAAGGTATTTTCATTGATAGACTACTATATATTATAAGGTATTTTCAATGATAATCTACTATATATTGTAAGGTATTTTCAATGATAAACTACTACGTATTATAAGGTATTTTCAATGATACACTGCATGTTACGTTATATTATAAGGTATTTTCAACGATACACTGCATATTACGTTATATTATAAGGTATTTTCATTGATAGACAAGAATTACCATATATTCTAAGGTATTTTCAATGATACACTGCATATTAAGTTATATGGGAAGGTATTTTCAATGATACACTGCATATTACGTTATATTATAAGGTATTTTCAATGATATACTACTACGTATTATAAGGTATTTTCAATGATACACTACAAATAACGATATATTATAAGGTATTTTCAATGATACACTGCATATTACGTTATATGAGAAGGTATTTTCATTGATACACTACAAATTACGATATATTATAAGGTATTTTCAATGATACACTGCATATTACGTTATATTATAAGGTATTTTCAATGATAAACTACTACGTATTATAAGGTATTTTCAATGATACACTGCATATTACGTTATATTATAAGGTATTTTCATTGATAGACTAGAATTACCATATATTCTATGGTATTTTCAATGATACACTGCATATTACGTTATATGAGAAGGTATTTTCATTGATACACTACAAATTACGATATATTATAAGGTATTTTCAATGATACACTGCATATTACGTTATATTATAAGGTATTTTCATTGATAGACTAGAATTACCATATATTCTAAGGTATTTTCAATGATACACTGCATATTACGTTATATTATAAGGTATTTTCAATGATAAACTACTATATATTATAAGGTATTTTCAATGATAAACTACTACGTATTATAAGGTATTTTCAATGATACACTGCATATTACGTTATATTATAAGGTATTTTCATTGATAGACTAGAATTACCATATATATTAAAGGTATTTTCAATGATACACTGCATATTACGTTATATTATAAGGTATTTTCAAAGATACACTACAAATAACGATATATTATAAGGTATTTGCAATGATACACTGCATATTACGTTATATTATAAGGTATTTTCAATGATAAACTACTACGTATTATAAGGTATTTTCAATGATACACTGCATATTACGTTATATGAGAAGGTATTTTCATTGATACACTACAAATTACGATATATTATAAGGTATTTTCAATGATACACTGCATATTACGTTATATTATAAGGTATTTTCATTGATAGACTAGAATTACCATATATTCTAAGGTATTTTCAATGATACACTGCATATTACGTTATATTATAAGGTATTTTCAATGATAAACTACTATATATTATAAGGTATTTTCAATGATAAACTACTACGTATTATAAGGTATTTTCAATGATACACTGCATATTACGTTATATTATAAGGTATTTTCAATGATACACTGCATATTACGTTATATTATAAGGTATTTTCAATGATACACTGCATATTACGTTATACGAGAAGGTATTTTCATTGATACACTACAAATTACGATATATTATAAGGTATTTTCAATGATACACTGCATATTACGTTATATGGGAAGGTATTTTCAAAGATGCACTGCATATTACGTTATACTATAAGGTATTTTCAATGATAAACTACTATATATTATAAGGTATTTTCAATGATACACTGCATATTACGTTATATTATAAGGTATTTTCAATGATACACTGCATATTACGTTATATTATAAGGTATTTTCAATGATACACTGCATATTACGTTATATTATAAGGTATTTTTAATGATACACTGCATATTACGTTATATTATAAGGTATATTCAATGATACACAGCATATTACGTTATATTATAAGGTATTTTCAATGATAAACTACTACATATTATAAGGTATTTTCAATGATAATCTACTATATATTGTAAGGTATTTTCAATGATAAACTACTACGTATTATAAGGTATTTTTAATGATACACTGCATGTTACGTTATATTATAAGGTATTTTCAATGATACACTGCATATTACGTTATATTATAATATATTTTCAACGATACACTGCATATTACGTTATATTATAAGGTATTTTCAATGATAAACTACTACATATTATAAGGTATTTTCAATGATAATCTACTATATATTGTAAGGTATTTTCAATGATAAACTACTACGTATTATAAGGTATTTTTAATGATACACTGCATGTTACGTTATATTATAAGGTATTTTCAACGATACACTGCATATTACGTTATATTATAAGGTATTTTCATTGATAGACAAGAATTACCATATATTCTAAGGTATTTTCAATGATACACTGCATATTAAGTTATATGGGAAGGTATTTTCAATGATACACTGCATATTACGTTATATTATAAGGTATTTTCAATGATATACTACTACGTATTATAAGGTATTTTCAATGATACACTACAAATAACGATATATTATAAGGTATTTTCAATGATACACTGCATATTACGTTATATGAGAAGGTATTTTCATTGATACACTACAAATTACGATATATTATAAGGTATTTTCAATGATACACTGCATATTACGTTATATGGGAAGGTATTTTCAAAGATGCACTGCATATTACGTTATACTATAAGGTATTTTCAATGATAAACTACTATATATTATAAGGTATTTTCAATGATACACTGCATATTACGTTATATGAGAAGGTATTTTCATTGATACACTACAAATTACGATATATTATAAGGTATTTTCAATGATACACTGCATATTACGTTATATTATAAGGTATTTTCATTGATAGACTAGAATTACCATATATTCTAAGGTATTTTCAATGATACACTGCATATTACGTTATATTATAAGGTATTTTCAACGATACACTGCATATTACGTTATATTATAAGGTATTTTCATTGATAGACAAGAATTACCATATATTCTAAGGTATTTTCAATGATACACTGCATATTAAGTTATATGGGAAGGTATTTTCAATGATACACTGCATATTACGTTATATTATAAGGTATTTTCAATGATATACTACTACGTATTATAAGGTATTTTCAATGATACACTACAAATAACGATATATTATAAGGTATTTTCAATGATACACTGCATATTACGTTATATTATAAGGTATTTTCAATGATACACTGCATATTACGTTATATTATAAGGTATTTTCAATGATACACTGCATATTACGTAATATTATAAGGTATTTTCAATGATACACTGCATATTACGTTATATTATAAGGTATTTTCAATGATAAACTACTACGTATTATAAGGTATTTTCAATGATACACTGCATATTACGTTATATTATATGGTATTTTCAATGATACACTGCATATTACGTTATATTATAAGGTATTTTCAATGATACACTGCATATTACGTTATATTATAAGGTATTTTCAATGATAAACTACTACGTATTATAAGGTATTTTCAATGATACACTGCATATTACGTTATATTATAAGGTATTTTCATTGATAGACTAGAATTACCATATATTCTAAGGTATTTTCAATGATACACTGCATATTACGTTATATTATAAGGTATTTTCAAAGATACACTACAAATAACGATATATTATAAGGTATTTTCAGTGATACACTGCATATTACGTTATATGAGAAGGTATTTTCATTGATACACTACAAATTACGATATATTATAAGGTATTTTCAATGATACACTGCATATTACGTTATATGGGAAGGTATTTTCAAAGATGCACTGCATATTACGTTATATTATAAGGTATTTTCAATGATAAACTACTATATATTATAAGGTATTTTCAATGATACACTGCATATTACGTTATATTATAAGGTATTTTCAATGATACACTGCATATTACGTTATATTATAAGGTATTTTCAAAGATACACTACAAATAACGATATATTATAAGGTATTTTCTATGATACACTGCATATTACGTTATATGAGAAGGTATTTTCATTGATACACTACAAATTACGATATATTATAAGGTATTTTCAATGATACACTGCATATTACGTTATATGGGAAGGTATTTTCAAAGATGCACTGCATATTACGTTATACTATAAGGTATTTTCAATGATAAACTACTATATATTATAAGGTATTTTCAATGATACACTGCATATTACGTTATATTATAAGGTATTTTCAATGATACACTGCATATTACGTTATATTATAATTTATTTTCAATGATACGCTGCATATTACGTTATATTATAAGGTATTTTTAATGATACACTGCATATTACGTTATATTATAAGGTATATTCAATGATACACAGCATATTACGTTATATTATAAGGTATTTTCAATGATAAACTACTATATATTATAAGGTATTTTCAATGATAATCTACTATATATTGTAAGGTATTTTCAATGATAAACTACTACGTATTATAAGGTATTTTCAATGATACACTGCATGTTACGTTATATTATAAGGTATTTTCAACGATACACTGCATATTACGTTATATTATAAGGTATTTTCATTGATACACTACAAATTACGATATATTATAAGGTATTTTCAATGATACACTGCATATTACGTTATATGGGAAGGTATTTTCAAAGATGCACTGCATATTACGTTATACTATAAGGTATTTTCAATGATAAACTACTATATATTATAAGGTATTTTCAATGATACACTGCATATTACGTTATATTATAAGGTATTTTCAATGATACACTGCATATTACGTTATATGGGAAGGTATTTTCAAAGATGCACTGCATATTACGTTATATTATAAGGTATTTTCATTGATAGACTAGAATTACCATATATTCTAAGGTATTTTCAATGATACACTGCATATTACATTATATTATAAGGTATTTTCAAAGATACACTACAAATAACGATATATTGTAAGGTATTTTCAGTGATACACTGCATATTACGTTATATGGGAAGGTATTTTCAAAGATGCACTGCATATTACGTTATACTATAAGGTATTTTCAATGATAAACTACTATATATTATCAGGTATTTTCAATGATACACTGCATATTACGTTATATTATAAGGTATTTTCAATGATAAACTACTACGTATTATAAGGTATTTTCAATGATACACTGCATATTACGTTATATTATAAGGTATTTTCATTGATAGACTACTATATATTATAAGGTATTTTCAATGATAATCTACTATATATTGTAAGGTATTTTCAATGATAAACTACTACGTATTATAAGGTATTTTCAATGATACACTGCATGTTACGTTATATTATAAGGTATTTTCAACGATACACTGCATATTACGTTATATTATAAGGTATTTTCATTGATAGACAAGAATTACCATATATTCTAAGGTATTTTCAATGATACACTGCATATTAAGTTATATGGGAAGGTATTTTCAATGATACACTGCATATTACGTTATATTATAAGGTATTTTCAATGATATACTACTACGTATTATAAGGTATTTTCAATGATACACTACAAATAACGATATATTATAAGGTATTTTCAATGATACACTGCATATTACGTTATATGAGAAGGTATTTTCATTGATACACTACAAATTACGATATATTATAAGGTATTTTCAATGATACACTGCATATTACGTTATATTATAAGGTATTTTCAATGATACACTGCATATTACGTTATATTATAAGGTATTTTCAATGATACACTGCATATTACGTTATATTATAAGGTATTTTCAATGATAAACTACGATATATTAGAAGGTATTTTCAATGATACACTGCATATTACGTTATATTATAAGGTATTTTCAATGATACACTGCATATTACCTTATAATATAAGGTATTTTCAATGATAAACTACGACATATTAGAAGGTATTTTCAATGATACACTGCATATTACGTTATATTATAAGGTATTTTCAATGATACACTGTATATTACGTTATATTACATGGTATTTTCTATGTTACACTGCATATTACGTTATATTATAAGGTATTTTCAATGATACACTGCATATTACGTTATATTATAAGGTATTTTCAACGATACACTGCATATTACGTTATATTATAAGGTATTTTCAATGATACACTGCATATTACGATATGATATAAGGTATTTTCAATGATAAACTGCATATTACGTTATATCGTAAGGTATTTTCAATGATACACTGCATATTACGTTATATTATAAGGTATTTTCAATGATACACTGCATATTACGTTATATTATAAGGTATTTTCAATGATACACTGCATATTACGTTATATCGTAAGGTATTTTCAATGATAAACTACGATATATTAGAAGGTATTTTCAATGATACACTGCATATTACGTTATATTATAAGGTATTTTCAATGATACACTGCATATTACGTTATATTATAATGTATTTTCAATGATACACTGCATATTACGTTATATTATAAGGTATTTTCAATGATACACTGCATATTACGTTATATTATAAGGTATTTTCAATGATACACTGCATATTACGTTATATTATAAGGTATTTTCAATGATACACTGCGTATTACGATATATTAGAAGGTATTTTCAACGATACACTGCATATTACGTAATATTAGAAGGTATTTTGAATGATACACTGCATATTACGTTATATTATAAGGTATTTTCAATGATACACTGTATATTACGTTATATTACATGGTATTTTCTATGTTACACTGCATATTACGTTATATTATAAGGTATTTTCAATGATACACTGCATATTACGTTATATTATAAGGTATTTTCAATGATACACTGCATATTAGGATATTTTATAAGGTATTTTCAATGATAAACTACGATATATTAGAAGGTATTTTCAATGATACACTGCATATTACGTTATATTATAAGGTATTTTCAATGATACACTGCATATTACGTTATATTATAAGGTATTTTCAATGATACACTGCATATTACGATATGATATAAGGTATTTTCAATGATACACTGCATATTACGTTATATCGTAAGGTATTTTCAATGATACACTGCATATTACGTTATATTATAAGGTATTTTCAATGATACACTGCATATTAGGTTATATTATAAGATATTTTCATTGATACACTGCATATGTCGTTATATTATAAGGTATTTTCAACGATACACTGCATATTACGATATATTGTAAGGTATTTTCAATGATAAACTACGATATATTAGAAGGTATTTTCAATGATACACTGCATATTACGTTATATTATAAGGTATTTTCAATGATACACTGCATATTACGTTATATTATAATGTATTTTCAATGGTACACTGCATATTACGTTATATTATAATGTATTTTCAATGATACACAGCATATTACGTTATATTATAAGGTATTTTCAATGATACACTGCATATTACGATATGATATAAGGTATTTTCAATGATAAACTGCATATTACGTTATATCGTAAGGTATTTTCAATGATACACTGCATATTACGTTATATTATAAGGTATTTTCAATGATACACTGCATATTACGTTATATTATAATGTATTTTCAATGATACACTGCATATTACGTTATAATATAATGTATTTTCAATGATACACAGCATATTACGTTATATTATTAGGTATTTTCAATGATACACTGCATATTACGTTATATTATAAGGTATTTTCAATGATAAACTACGATATATTAGAACGTATTTTCAATGATACCCTGCATATTACGTTATATTATAAGGTATTTTCAATGATACACTGCATATTACGTTATATTATAATGTATTTTCAATGATACACTGCATATTACGTTATATTATAATGTATTTTCAATGATACACAGCATATTACGTTATATTATAAGGTATTTTCAATGATACACTGCATATTACGTTATATTATAAGGTATTTTCAATGATACACTGCATATTACGTTATATTATAAGGTATTTTCAATGATACACTGCATATTACGATATGATATAAGGTATTTTCAATGATAAACTGCATATTACGTTATATCGTAAGGTATTTTCAATGATACACTGCATATTACGTTATATTATAAGGTATTTTCAATGATACACTGCATATTACGTTATATTATAAGGTATTTTCAATGATACACTGCATATTACGTTATATTATAAGGTATTTTCAATGATAAACTACGATATATTAGAAGGTATTTTCAATGATACACTGCATATTACGTTATATTATAAGGTATTTTCAATGATACACTGCATATTACCTTATAATATAAGGTATTTTCAATGATAAACTACGACATATTAGAAGGTATTTTCAATGATACACTGCATATTACGTTATATTATAAGGTATTTTCAATGATACACTGTATATTACGTTATATTACATGGTATTTTCTATGTTACACTGCATATTACGTTATATTATAAGGTATTTTCAATGATACACTGCATATTACGTTATATTATAAGGTATTTTCAATGATACACTGCATATTACGTTATATTATAAGGTATTTTCAATGATACACTGCATATTACGATATGATATAAGGTATTTTCAATGATAAACTGCATATTACGTTATATCGTAAGGTATTTTCAATGATACACTGCATATTACGTTATATTATAAGGTATTTTCAATGATACACTGCATATTACGTTATATTATAATGTATTTTCAATGATACACAGCATATTACGTTATATTATAAGGTATTTTCAATGATACACTGCATATTACGATATGATATAAGGTATTTTCAATGATAAACTGCATATTACGTTATATCGTAAGGTATTTTCAATGATACACTGCATATTACGTTATATTATAATGTATTTTCAATGATACACTGCATATTACGTTATATTATAAGGTATTTTCAATGATACACTGCATATTACGTTATATTATAAGGTATTTTCAATGATACACTGCATATTACGTTATATTATAAGGTATTTTCAATGATACACTGTATATTACGTTATATTACATGGTATTTTCTATGTTACACTGCATATTACGTTATATTATAAGGTATTTTCAATGATACACTGCATATTACGTTATATTATAAGGTATTTTCAATGATACACTACATATTACGTTATTTTATAAGGTATTTTCAATGATAAACTACGATATATTAGAAGGTATTTTCAATGATACACTGCATATTACGTTATATTATAAGGTATTTTCAATGATACACTGCATATTACGTTATATTATAAGGTATTTTCAATGATACACTGCATATTACGATATGATATAAGGTATTTTCAATGATACACTGCATATTACGTTATATCGTAAGGTATTTTCAATGATACACTGCATATTACGTTATATTATAAGGTATTTTCAATGATACACTGCATATTAGGTTATATTATAAGATATTTTCATTGATACACTGCATATGTCGTTATATTATAAGGTATTTTCAACGATACACTGCATATTACGATATATTGTAAGGTATTTTCAATGATAAACTACGATATATTAGAAGGTATTTTCAATGATACACTGCATATTACGTTATATTATAAGGTATTTTCAATGATACACTGCATATTACGTTATATTATAATGTATTTTCAATGGTACACTGCATATTACGTTATATTATAATGTATTTTCAATGATACACAGCATATTACGTTATATTATAAGGTATTTTCAATGATACACTGCATATTACGATATGATATAAGGTATTTTCAATGATACACTGCATATTACGTTATATCGTAAGGTATTTTCAATGATACACTGCATATTACGTTATATTATAAGGTATTTTCAATGATACACTGCATATTACGTTATATTATAATGTATTTTCAATGATACACTGCATATTACGTTATAATATAATGTATTTTCAATGATACACAGCATATTACGTTATATTATTAGGTATTTTCAATGATACACTGCATATTACGTTATATTATAAGGTATTTTCAATGATAAACTACGATATATTAGAACGTATTTTCAATGATACCCTGCATATTACGTTATATTATAAGGTATTTTCAATGATACACTGCATATTACGTTATATTATAATGTATTTTCAATGATACACTGCATATTACGTTATATTATAATGTATTTTCAATGATACACAGCATATTACGTTATATTATAAGGTATTTTCAATGATACACTGCATATTACGTTATATTATAAGGTATTTTCAATGATAAACTACGATATAATAGAAGGTATTTTCAATGATACCCTGCACATTACGTTATATCATAAGGTATTTTCAATAATACACTGTATATTACGTTATATTACATGGTATTTTCAATGATACACAGCATATTACGTTATATTATATGGAATTTTCAATGATACACTGCATATTACGTTATATTATAAGGTATTTTCAATGATACACTGCATATTACGTTATATTATATGGTATTTTCAATGATACACTGCATATTACGTTATATTATAAGGTATTTTCAATGATACACTGCATATTACGTTATATTATAAGGTATTTTCAATGATACACTGCATATTACGTTATATTATAATGTATTTTCAATGATACACTGCATATTACGTTATATTATAATGTATTTTCAATGATACACAGCATATTACGTTATATTATAAGGTATTTTCAATGATACACTGCATATTACGTTATATTATAAGGTATTTTCAATGATACACTGCATATTACGTTATATTATAAGGTATTTTCAATGATAAACTACGACATATTAGAAGGTATTTTCAATGATACACTGCATATTACGTTATATTATAAGGTATTTTCAATGATACACTGTATATTACGTTATATTACATGGTATTTTCTATGTTACACTGCATATTACGTTATATTATAAGGTATTTTCAATGATACACTGCATATTACGTTATATTATAAGGTATTTTCAATGATACACTGCATATTACGATATGATATAAGGTATTTTCAATGATACACTGCATATTACGTTATATCGTAAGGTATTTTCAATGATACACTGCATATTACGTTATATTATAAGGTATTTTCAATGATACACTGCATATTAGGTTATATTATAAGATATTTTCATTGATACACTGCATATGTCGTTATATTATAAGGTATTTTCAACGATACACTGCATATTACGATATATTGTAAGGTATTTTCAATGATAAACTACGATATATTAGAAGGTATTTCAATGATACACTGCATATTACGATATGATATAAGGTATTTTCAATGATAAACTGCATATTACGTTATATCGTAAGGTATTTTCAATGATACACTGCATATTACGTTATATTATAAGGTATTTTCAATGATACACTGCATATTAGGTTATATTATAAGATATTTTCATTGATACACTGCATATGTCGTTATATTATAAGGTATTTTCAACGATACACTGCATATTACGATATATTGTAAGGTATTTTCAATGATAAACTACGATATATTAGAAGGTATTTCAATGATACACTGCATATTACGATATGATATAAGGTATTTTCAATGATACACTGCATATTACGTTATATCGTAAGGTATTTTCAATGATACACTGCATATTACGTTATATTATAAGGTATTTTCAATGATACACTGCATATTACGTTATATTATAAGGTATTTTCAATGATACACTGCATATTACGTTATATTATAAGGTATTTTCAATGATAAACTACGATATATTAGAAGGTATTTTCCATGATACACTGCATCTTACGTTATATTATAAGGTATTTTCAATGATACACTGCATATTACGTTATATTATATGGTATTTTCAATGATACACTGCATATTACGTTATATTATAAGGTATTTTCAATGATACACTGCATATTACGTTATATTATAAGGTATTTTCAATGATACACTGCATATTACGTTATATTATAAGGTATTTTCAATGATACACTGCATATTACGATATGATATAAGGTATTTTCAATGATACACTGCATATTACGATATGATATAAGGTATTTTCAATGATACACTGCATATTACGTTATATCGTAAGGTATTTTCAATGATACACTGCATATTACGTTATATTATAAGGTATTTTCAATGATACACTGCATATTACGTTATATTATAATGTATTTTCAATGATACACTGCATATTACGTTATAATATAACGTATTTTCAATGATACACAGCATATTACGTTATATTATTAGGTATTTTCAATGATACACTGCATATTACGTTATATTATAAGGTATTTTCAATGATAAACTACGATATATTAGAACGTATTTTCAATGATACCCTGCATATTACGTTATATTATAAGGTATTTTCAATGATACACTGCATATTACGTTATATTATAATGTATTTTCAATGATACACTGCATATTACGTTATATTATAATGTATTTTCAATGATACACAGCATATTACGTTATATTATAAGGTATTTACAATGATACACTGCATATTACGTTATATTATAAGGTATTTTCAATGATAAACTACGATATAATAGAAGGTATTTTCAATGATACCCTGCACATTACGTTATATCATAAGGTATTTTCAATAATACACTGTATATTACGTTATATTACATGGTATTTTCAATGATACACAGCATATTACGTTATATTTTATGGAATTTTCAATGATACACTGCATATTACGTTATATTATAAGGTATTTTCAATGATACACTGCATATTACGTTATATTATATGGTATTTTCAATGATACACTGCATATTACGTTATATTATAAGGTATTTTCAATGATACACTGCATATTACGTTATATTATAAGGTATTTTCAATGATACACTGCATATTACGTTATATTATAATGTATTTTCAATGATACACTGCATATTACGTTATATTATAATGTATTTTCAATGATACACAGCATATTACGTTATATTATAAGGTATTTTCAATGATACACTGCATATTACGTTATATTATAAGGTATTTTCAATGATACACTGCATATTACGTTATATTATAAGGTATTTTCAATGATAAACTACGACATATTAGAAGGTATTTTCAATGATACACTGCATATTACGTTATATTATAAGGTATTTTCAATGATACACTGTATATTACGTTATATTACATGGTATTTTCTATGTTACACTGCATATTACGTTATATTATAAGGTATTTTCAATGATACACTGCATATTACGTTATATTATAAGGTATTTTCAATGATACACTGCATATTACGATATGATATAAGGTATTTTCAATGATACACTGCATATTACGTTATATCGTAAGGTATTTTCAATGATACACTGCATATTACGTTATATTATAAGGTATTTTCAATGATACACTGCATATTAGGTTATATTATAAGATATTTTCATTGATACACTGCATATGTCGTTATATTATAAGGTATTTTCAACGATACACTGCATATTACGTTATATTGTAAGGTATTTTCAATGATAAACTACGATATATTAGAAGGTATTTCAATGATACACTGCATATTACGATATGATATAAGGTATTTTCAATGATAAACTGCATATTACGTTATATCGTAAGGTATTTTCAATGATACACTGCATATTACGTTATATTATAAGGTATTTTCAATGATACACTGCATATTAGGTTATATTATAAGATATTTTCAATGATACACTGCATATTAGGTTATATTATAAGATATTTTCATTGATACACTGCATATGTCGTTATATTATAAGGTATTTTCAACGATACACTGCATATTACGATATATTGTAAGGTATTTTCAATGATAAACTACGATATATTAGAAGGTATTTTCAATGATACACTGCATATTACGTTATATTATAAGGTATTTTCAATGATACACTGCATATTACGTTATATTATAATGTATTTTCAATGATACACTGCATATTACGTTATATTATAATGTATTTTCAATGATACACTGCATATTACGATATGATATAAGGTATTTTCAATGATAAACTGCATATTACGTTATATCGTAAGGTATTTTCAATGATACACTGCATATTACGTTATATTATAAGGTATTTTCAATGATACACTGCATATTACGTTATATTATAAGGTATTTTCAATGATACACTGCATATTACGTTATATTATAAGGTATTTTCAATGATAAACTACGATATATTAGAAGGTATTTTCAATGATACACTGCATATTACGTTATATTATAAGGTATTTTCAATGATACACTGCATATTACGTTATATTATAATGTATTTTCAATGATACACAGCATATTACGTTATATTATAAGGTATTTTCAATGATACACTGCATATTACGTTATATTATAAGGTATTTTCAATCATGAACTACGATATATTAGAAGGTATTTTCAATGATACCCTGCATATTACGTTATATTATAAGGTATTTTCAATGATACACTGCATATTACGTTATATTATAATGTATTTTCAATGATACACTGCATATTACGTTATATTATAATGTATTTTCAATGATACACAGCATATTACGTTATATTATAAGGTATTTTCAATGATACACTGCATATTACGTTATATTATATGGTATTTTCAATGATACACTGCATATTACGTTATATTATAAGGTATTTTCAATGATACACTGCATATTACGTTATATTATAAGGTATTTTCAATGATAAACTACGATATATTAGAAGGTATTTTCAATGATACACTGCATATTACGTTATATTATAAGGTATTTTCAATGATACACTGCATATTACGTTATATTATATGGTATTTTCAATGATACACTGCATATTACGTTATATTATAAGGTATTTTCAATGATACACTGCATATTACGTTATATTATAAGGTATTTTCAATGATACACTGCATATTACGTTATATTATAAGGTATTTTCAATGATACACTGCGTATTACGATATGATATAAGGTATTTGCAATGATACACTGCATATTACGTTATATTATAAGGTATTTTCAATGATACACTGTATATTACGTTATATTACATGGTATTTTCTATGTTACACTGCATATTACGTTATATTATAAGGTATTTTCAATGATACACTGCATATTACGTTATATTATAAGGTATTTTCAATGATACACTGCATATTACGTTATATTATAAGGTATTTTCAATGATACACTGCATATTACGATATGATATAAGGTATTTTCAATGATAAACTGCATATTACGTTATATCGTAAGGTATTTTCAATGATACACTGCATATTACGTTATATTATAAGGTATTTTCAATGATACACTGCATATTACGTTATATTATAAGGTATTTTCAATGATACACTGCATATTACGTTATATTATAAGGTATTTTCAATGATAAACTACGATATATTAGAAGGTATTTTCAATGATACACTGCATATTACGTTATATTATAAGGTATTTTCAATGATACACTGCATATTACCTTATAATATAAGGTATTTTCAATGATAAACTACGACATATTAGAAGGTATTTTCAATGATACACTGCATATTACGTTATATTATAAGGTATTTTCAATGATACACTGTATATTACGTTATATTACATGGTATTTTCTATGTTACACTGCATATTACGTTATATTATAAGGTATTTTCAATGATACACTGCATATTACGTTATATTATAAGGTATTTTCAACGATACACTGCATATTACGTTATATTATAAGGTATTTTCAATGATACACTGCATATTACGATATGATATAAGGTATTTTCAATGATACACTGCATATTACGTTATATCGTAAGGTATTTTCAATGATACACTGCATATTACGTTATATTATAAGGTATTTTCAATGATACACTGCATATTACGTTATATTATAAGGTATTTTCAATGATACACTGCATATTACGTTATATCGTAAGGTATTTTCAATGATAAACTACGATATATTAGAAGGTATTTTCAATGATACACTGCATATTACGTTATATTATAAGGTATTTTCAATGATACACTGCATATTACGTTATATTATAATGTATTTTCAATGATACACTGCATATTACGTTATATTATAAGGTATTTTCAATGATACACTGCATATTACGTTATATTATAAGGTATTTTCAATGATACACTGCATATTACGTTATATTATAAGGTATTTTCAATGATACACTGCATATTACGATATATTAGAAGGTATTTTCAACGATACACTGCATATTACGTAATATTAGAAGGTATTTTGAATGATACACTGCATATTACGTTATATTATAAGGTATTTTCAATGATACACTGTATATTACGTTATATTACATGGTATTTTCTATGTTACACTGCATATTACGTTATATTATAAGGTATTTTCAATGATACACTGCATATTACGTTATATTATAAGGTATTTTCAATGATACACTACATATTACGTTATTTTATAAGGTATTTTCAATGATAAACTACGATATATTAGAAGGTATTTTCAATGATACACTGCATATTACGTTATATTATAAGGTATTTTCAATGATACACTGCATATTACGTTATATTATAAGGTATTTTCAATGATACACTGCATATTACGATATGATATAAGGTATTTTCAATGATACACTGCATATTACGTTATATCGTAAGGTATTTTCAATGATACACTGCATATTACGTTATATTATAAGGTATTTTCAATGATACACTGCATATTAGGTTATATTATAAGATATTTTCATTGATACACTGCATATGTCGTTATATTATAAGGTATTTTCAACGATACACTGCATATTACGATATATTGTAAGGTATTTTCAATGATAAACTACGATATATTAGAAGGTATTTTCAATGATACACTGCATATTACGTTATATTATAAGGTATTTTCAATGATACACTGCATATTACGTTATATTATAATGTATTTTCAATGGTACACTGCATATTACGTTATATTATAATGTATTTTCAATGATACACTGCATATTACGTTATATTATAAGGTATTTTCAATGATACACTGCATATTACGATATGATATAAGGTATTTTCAATGATAAACTGCATATTACGTTATATCGTAAGGTATTTTCAATGATACACTGCATATTACGTTATATTATAAGGTATTTTCAATGATACACTGCATATTACGTTATATTATAATGTATTTTCAATGATACACTGCATATTACGTTATAATATAATGTATTTTCAATGATACACAGCATATTACGTTATATTATTAGGTATTTTCAATGATACACTGCATATTACGTTATATTATAAGGTATTTTCAATGATAAACTACGATATATTAGAACGTATTTTCAATGATACCCTGCATATTACGTTATATTATAAGGTATTTTCAATGATACACTGCATATTACGTTATATTATAATGTATTTTCAATGATACACTGCATATTACGTTATATTATAATGTATTTTCAATGATACACAGCATATTACGTTATATTATAAGGTATTTACAATGATACACTGCATATTACGTTATATTATAAGGTATTTTCAATGATAAACTACGATATAATAGAAGGTATTTTCAATGATACCCTGCACATTACGTTATATCATAAGGTATTTTCAATAATACACTGTATATTACGTTATATTACATGGTATTTTCAATGATACACAGCATATTACGTTATATTTTATGGAATTTTCAATGATACACTGCATATTACGTTATATTATAAGGTATTTTCAATGATACACTGCATATTACGTTATATTATATGGTATTTTCAATGATACACTGCATATTACGTTATATTATAAGGTATTTTCAATGATACACTGCATATTACGTTATATTATAAGGTATTTTCAATGATACACTGCATATTACGTTATATTATAATGTATTTTCAATGATACACTGCATATTACGTTATATTATAATGTATTTTCAATGATACACAGCATATTACGTTATATTATAAGGTATTTTCAATGATACACTGCATATTACGTTATATTATAAGGTATTTTCAATGATACACTGTATATTACGTTATATTACATGGTATTTTCTATGTTACACTGCATATTACGTTATATTATAAGGTATTTTCAATGATACACTGCATATTACGTTATATTATAAGGTATTTTCAATGATACACTGCATATTACGTTATATTATAAGGTATTTTCAATGATACACTGCATATTACGATATGATATAAGGTATTTTCAATGATAAACTGCATATTACGTTATATCGTAAGGTATTTTCAATGATACACTGCATATTACGTTATATTATAAGGTATTTTCAATGATACACTGCATATGTCGTTATATTATAAGGTATTTTCAACGATACACTGCATATTACGATATATTGTAAGGTATTTTCAATGATAAACTACGATATATTAGAAGGTATTTTCAATGATACACTGCATATTACGTTATATTATAAGGTATTTTCAATGATACACTGCATATTACGTTATATTATAATGTATTTTCAATGGTACACTGCATATTACGTTATATTATAATGTATTTTCAATGATACACAGCATATTACGTTATATTATAAGGTATTTTCAATGATACACTGCATATTACGATATGATATAAGGTATTTTCAATGATACACTGCATATTACGTTATATCGTAAGGTATTTTCAATGATACACTGCATATTACGTTATATTATAAGGTATTTTCAATGATACACTGCATATTACGTTATATTATAATGTATTTTCAATGATACACTGCATATTACGTTATAATATAATGTATTTTCAATGATACACAGCATATTACGTTATATTATTAGGTATTTTCAATGATACACTGCATATTACGTTATATTATAAGGTATTTTCAATGATAAACTACGATATATTAGAACGTATTTTCAATGATACCCTGCATATTACGTTATATTATAAGGTATTTTCAATGATACACTGCATATTACGTTATATTATAATGTATTTTCAATGATACACTGCATATTACGTTATATTATAATGTATTTTCAATGATACACAGCATATTACGTTATATTATAAGGTATTTACAATGATACACTGCATATTACGTTATATTATAAGGTATTTTCAATGATAAACTACGATATAATAGAAGGTATTTTCAATGATACCCTGCACATTACGTTATATCATAAGGTATTTTCAATAATACACTGTATATTACGTTATATTACATGGTATTTTCAATGATACACAGCATATTACGTTATATTTTATGGAATTTTCAATGATACACTGCATATTACGTTATATTATAAGGTATTTTCAATGATACACTGCATATTACGTTATATTATATGGTATTTTCAATGATACACTGCATATTACGTTATATTATAAGGTATTTTCAATGATACACTGCATATTACGTTATATTATAAGGTATTTTCAATGATACACTGCATATTACGTTATATTATAATGTATTTTCAATGATACACTGCATATTACGTTATATTATAATGTATTTTCAATGATACACAGCATATTACGTTATATTATAAGGTATTTTCAATGATACACTGCATATTACGTTATATTATAAGGTATTTTCAATGATACACTGTATATTACGTTATATTACATGGTATTTTCTATGTTACACTGCATATTACGTTATATTATAAGGTATTTTCAATGATACACTGCATATTACGTTATATTATAAGGTATTTTCAATGATACACTGCATATTACGTTATATTATAAGGTATTTTCAATGATACACTGCATATTACGATATGATATAAGGTATTTTCAATGATAAACTGCATATTACGTTATATCGTAAGGTATTTTCAATGATACACTGCATATTACGTTATATTATAAGGTATTTTCAATGATACACTGCATATTACGTTATATTATAAGGTATTTTCAATGATACACTGCATATTACGTTATATTATAAGGTATTTTCAATGATAAACTACGATATATTAGAAGGTATTTTCAATGATACACTGCATATTACGTTATATTATAAGGTATTTTCAATGATACACTGCATATTACCTTATATTATAAGGTATTTTCAATGATAAACTACGACATATTAGAAGGTATTTTCAATGATACACTGCATATTACGTTATATTATAAGGTATTTTCAATGATACACTGTATATTACGTTATATTACATGGTATTTTCTATGTTACACTGCATATTACGTTATATTATAAGGTATTTTCAATGATACACTGCATATTACGTTATATTATAAGGTATTTTCAACGATACACTGCATATTACGTTATATTATAAGGTATTTTCAATGATACACTGCATATTACGATATGATATAAGGTATTTTCAATGATAAACTGCATATTACGTTATATCGTAAGGTATTTTCAATGATACACTGCATATTACGTTATATTATAAGGTATTTTCAATGATACACTGCATATTACGTTATATTATAAGGTATTTTCAATGATACACTGCATATTACGTTATATCGTAAGGTATTTTCAATGATAAACTACGATATATTAGAAGGTATTTTCAATGATACACTGCATATTACGTTATATTATAAGGTATTTTCAATGATACACTGCATATTACGTTATATTATAATGTATTTTCAATGATACACTGCATATTACGTTATATTATAAGGTATTTTCAATGATACACTGCATATTACGTTATATTATAAGGTATTTTCAATGATACACTGCATATTACGTTATATTATAAGGTATTTTCAATGATACACTGCATATTACGATATATTAGAAGGTATTTTCAACGATACACTGCATATTACGTAATATTAGAAGGTATTTTGAATGATACACTGCATATTACGTTATATTATAAGGTATTTTCAATGATACACTGTATATTACGTTATATTACATGGTATTTTCTATGATACACTGCATATTACGTTATATTATAAGGTATTTTCAATGATACACTGCATATTACGTTATATTATAAGGTATTTTCAATGATACACTGCATATTACGTTATTTTATAAGGTATTTTCAATGATAAACTACGATATATTAGAAGGTATTTTCAATGATACACTGCATATTACGTTATATTATAAGGTATTTTCAATGATACACTGCATATTACGTTATATTATAAGGTATTTTCAATGATACACTGCATATTACGATATGATATAAGGTATTTTCAATGATACACTGCATATTACGTTATATCGTAAGGTATTTTCAATGATACACTGCATATTACGTTATATTATAAGGTATTTTCAATGATACACTGCATATTAGGTTATATTATAAGATATTTTCATTGATACACTGCATATGTCGTTATATTATAAGGTATTTTCAATGATAAACTACGATATATTAGAAGGTATTTTCAATGATACCCTGCATATTACGTTATATTATAAGGTATTTTCAATGATACACTGCATATTACGTTATATTATAATGTATTTTCAATGATACACTGCATATTACGTTATATTATAATGTATTTTCAATGATACACAGCATATTACGTTATATTATAAGGTATTTACAATGATACACTGCATATTACGTTATATTATAAGGTATTTTCAATGATAAACTACGATATAATAGAAGGTATTTTCAATGATACCCTGCACATTACGTTATATCATAAGGTATTTTCAATAATACACTGTATATTACGTTATATTACATGGTATTTTCAATGATACACAGCATATTACGTTATATTTTATGGAATTTTCAATGATACACTGCATATTACGTTATATTATAAGGTATTTTCAATGATACACTGCATATTACGTTATATTATATGGTATTTTCAATGATACACTGCATATTACGTTATATTATAAGGTATTTTCAATGATACACTGCATATTACGTTATATTATAAGGTATTTTCAATGATACACTGCATATTACGTTATATTATAATGTATTTTCAATGATACACTGCATATTACGTTATATTATAATGTATTTTCAATGATACACAGCATATTACGTTATATTATAAGGTATTTTCAATGATACACTGCATATTACGTTATATTATAAGGTATTTTCAATGATACACTGCATATTACGTTATATTATAAGGTATTTTCAATGATAAACTACGACATATTAGAAGGTATTTTCAATGATACACTGCATATTACGTTATATTATAAGGTATTTTCAATGATACACTGCATATTACGTTATATTATAAGGTATTTTCAATGATACACTGCATATTACGATATATTGTAAGGTATTTTCAATGATAAACTACGATATATTAGAAGGTATTTCAATGATACACTGCATATTACGATATGATATAAGGTATTTTCAATGATAAACTGCATATTACGTTATATCGTAAGGTATTTTCAATGATACACTGCATATTACGTTATATTATAAGGTATTTTCAATGATACACTGCATATTAGGTTATATTATAAGATATTTTCATTGATACACTGCATATGTCGTTATATTATAAGGTATTTTCAACGATACACTGCATATTACGATATATTGTAAGGTATTTTCAATGATAAACTACGATATATTAGAAGGTATTTCAATGATACACTGCATATTACGATATGATATAAGGTATTTTCAATGATAAACTGCATATTACGTTATATCGTAAGGTATTTTCAATGATACACTGCATATTACGTTATATTATAAGGTATTTTCAATGATACACTGCATATTAGGTTATATTATAAGATATTTTCATTGATACACTGCATATGTCGTTATATTATAAGGTATTTTCAATGATAAACTACGATATATTAGAAGGTATTTTCAATGATACCCTGCATATTACGTTATATTATAAGGTATTTTCAATGATACACTGCATATTACGTTATATTATAATGTATTTTCAATGATACACTGCATATTACGTTATATTATAATGTATTTTCAATGATACACAGCATATTACGTTATATTATAAGGTATTTACAATGATACACTGCATATTACGTTATATTATAAGGTATTTTCAATGATAAACTACGATATAATAGAAGGTATTTTCAATGATACCCTGCACATTACGTTATATCATAAGGTATTTTCAATAATACACTGTATATTACGTTATATTACATGGTATTTTCAATGATACACAGCATATTACGTTATATTTTATGGAATTTTCAATGATACACTGCATATTACGTTATATTATAAGGTATTTTCAATGATACACTGCATATTACGTTATATTATATGGTATTTTCAATGATACACTGCATATTACGTTATATTATAAGGTATTTTCAATGATACACTGCATATTACGTTATATTATAAGGTATTTTCAATGATACACTGCATATTACGTTATATTATAATGTATTTTCAATGATACACTGCATATTACGTTATATTATAATGTATTTTCAATGATACACAGCATATTACGTTATATTATAAGGTATTTTCAATGATACACTGCATATTACGTTATATTATAAGGTATTTTCAATGATACACTGCATATTACGTTATATTATAAGGTATTTTCAATGATAAACTACGACATATTAGAAGGTATTTTCAATGATACACTGCATATTACGTTATATTATAAGGTATTTTCAATGATACACTGCATATTACGTTATATTATAAGGTATTTTCAACGATACACTGCATATTACGATATATTGTAAGGTATTTTCAATGATAAACTACGATATATTAGAAGGTATTTCAATGATACACTGCATATTACGATATGATATAAGGTATTTTCAATGATAAACTGCATATTACGTTATATCGTAAGGTATTTTCAATGATACACTGCATATTACGTTATATTATAAGGTATTTTCAATGATACACTGCATATTAGGTTATATTATAAGATATTTTCATTGATACACTGCATATGTCGTTATATTATAAGGTATTTTCAACGATACACTGCATATTACGATATATTGTAAGGTATTTTCAATGATAAACTACGATATATTAGAAGGTATTTCAATGATACACTGCATATTACGATATGATATAAGGTATTTTCAATGATAAACTGCATATTACGTTATATCGTAAGGTATTTTCAATGATACACTGCATATTACGTTATATTATAAGGTATTTTCAATGATACACTGCATATTACGTTATATTATAAGGTATTTTCAATGATACACTGCATATTACGTTATATTATAAGGTATTTTCAATGATAAACTACGATATATTAGAAGGTATTTTCCATGATACACTGCATCTTACGTTATATTATAAGGTATTTTCAATGATACACTGCATATTACGTTATATTATATGGTATTTTCAATGATACACTGCATATTACGTTATATTATAAGGTATTTTCAATGATACACTGCATATTACGTTATATTATAAGGTATTTTCAATGATACACTGCATATTACGTTATATTATAAGGTATTTTCAATGATACACTGCATATTACGATATGATATAAGGTATTTTCAATGATACACTGCATATTACGATATGATATAAGGTATTTTCAATGATAAACTGCATATTACGTTATATCGTAAGGTATTTTCAATGATACACTGCATATTACGTTATATTATAAGGTATTTTCAATGATACACTGCATATTACGTTATATTATAATGTATTTTCAATGATACACTGCATATTACGTTATAATATAATGTATTTTCAATGATACACAGCATATTACGTTATATTATTAGGTATTTTCAATGATACACTGCATATTACGTTATATTATAAGGTATTTTCAATGATAAACTACGATATATTAGAAGGTATTTTCAATGATACACTGCATATTACGTTATATTATAAGGTATTTTCAATGATACACTGCATATTACGTTATATTATAATGTATTTTCAATGGTACACTGCATATTACGTTATATTATAATGTATTTTCAATGATACACTGCATATTACGTTATAATATAATGTATTTTCAATGATACACAGCATATTACGTTATATTATTAGGTATTTTCAATGATACACTGCATATTACGTTATATTATAAGGTATTTTCAATGATAAACTACGATATATTAGAACGTATTTTCAATGATACCCTGCATATTACGTTATATTATAAGGTATTTTCAATGATACACTGCATATTACGTTATATTATAATGTATTTTCAATGATACACTGCATATTACGTTATATTATAATGTATTTTCAATGATACACTGCATATTACGTTATATTATAAGGTATTTACAATGATACACTGCATATTACGTTATATTATAAGGTATTTTCAATGATAAACTACGATATAATAGAAGGTATTTTCAATGATACCCTGCACATTACGTTATATCATAAGGTATTTTCAATAATACACTGTATATTACGTTATATTACATGGTATTTTCAATGATACACAGCATATTACGTTATATTTTATGGAATTTTCAATGATACACTGCATATTACGTTATATTATAAGGTATTTTCAATGATACACTGCATATTACGTTATATTATATGGTATTTTCAATGATACACTGCATATTACGTTATATTATAAGGTATTTTCAATGATACACTGCATATTACGTTATATTATAAGGTATTTTCAATGATACACTGCATATTACGTTATATTATAATGTATTTTCAATGATACACTGCATATTACGTTATATTATAATGTATTTTCAATGATACACAGCATATTACGTTATATTATAAGGTATTTTCAATGATACACTGCATATTACGTTATATTATAAGGTATTTTCAATGATACACTGCATATTACGTTATATTATAAGGTATTTTCAATGATAAACTACGACATATTAGAAGGTATTTTCAATGATACACTGCATATTACGTTATATTATAAGGTATTTTCAATGATACACTGCATATTACGTTATATTATAATGTATTTTCAACGATACACTGCATATTACGATATATTGTAAGGTATTTTCAATGATAAACTACGATATATTAGAAGGTATTTCAATGATACACTGCATATTACGATATGATATAAGGTATTTTCAATGATAAACTGCATATTACGTTATATCGTAAGGTATTTTCAATGATACACTGCATATTACGTTATATTATAAGGTATTTTCAATGATACACTGCATATTAGGTTATATTATAAGATATTTTCATTGATACACTGCATATGTCGTTATATTATAAGGTATTTTCAACGATACACTGCATATTACGATATATTGTAAGGTATTTTCAATGATAAACTACGATATATTAGAAGGTATTTCAATGATACACTGCATATTACGATATGATATAAGGTATTTTCAATGATAAACTGCATATTACGTTATATCGTAAGGTATTTTCAATGATACACTGCATATTACGTTATATTATAAGGTATTTTCAATGATACACTGCATATTACGTTATATTATAAGGTATTTTCAATGATACACTGCATATTACGTTATATTATAAGGTATTTTCAATGATAAACTACGATATATTAGAAGGTATTTTCAATGATACACTGCATCTTACGTTATATTATAAGGTATTTTCAATGATACACTGCATATTACGTTATATTATATGGTATTTTCAATGATACACTGCATATTACGTTATATTATAAGGTATTTTCAATGATACACTGCATATTACGTTATATTATAAGGTATTTTCAATGATACACTGCATATTACGTTATATTATAAGGTATTTTCAATGATACACTGCATATTACGATATGATATAAGGTATTTTCAATGATACACTGCATATTACGATATGATATAAGGTATTTTCAATGATACACTGCATATTACGTTATATCGTAAGGTATTTTCAATGATACACTGCATATTACGTTATATTATAAGGTATTTTCAATGATACACTGCATATTACGTTATATTATAATGTATTTTCAATGATACACTGCATATTACGTTATAATATAATGTATTTTCAATGATACACAGCATATTACGTTATATTATTAGGTATTTTCAATGATACACTGCATATTACGTTATATTATAAGGTATTTTCAATGATAAACTACGATATATTAGAACGTATTTTCAATGATACCCTGCATATTACGTTATATTATAAGGTATTTTCAATGATACACTGCATATTACGTTATATTATAATGTATTTTCAATGATACACTGCATATTACGTTATATTATAATGTATTTTCAATGATACACAGCATATTACGTTATATTATAAGGTATTTACAATGATACACTGCATATTACGTTATATTATAAGGTATTTTCAATGATAAACTACGATATAATAGAAGGTATTTTCAATGATACCCTGCACATTACGTTATATCATAAGGTATTTTCAATAATACACTGTATATTACGTTATATTACATGGTATTTTCAATGATACACAGCATATTACGTTATATTTTATGGAATTTTCAATGATACACTGCATATTACGTTATATTATAAGGTATTTTCAATGATACACTGCATATTACGTTATATTATTTGGTATTTTCAATGATACACTGCATATTACGTTATATTATAAGGTATTTTCAATGATACACTGCATATTACGTTATATTATAAGGTATTTTCAATGATACACTGCATATTACGTTATATTATAATGTATTTTCAATGATACACTGCATATTACGTTATATTATAATGTATTTTCAATGATACACAGCATATTACGTTATATTATAAGGTATTTTCAATGATACACTGCATATTACGTTATATTATAAGGTATTTTCAATGATACACTGCATATTACGTTATATTATAAGGTATTTTCAATGATAAACTACGACATATTAGAAGGTATTTTCAATGATACACTGCATATTACGTTATATTATAAGGTATTTTCAATGATACACTGTATATTACGTTATATTACATGGTATTTTCTATGTTACACTGCATATTACGTTATATTATAAGGTATTTTCAATGATACACTGCATATTACGTTATATTATAAGGTATTTTCAATGATACACTGCATATTACGATATGATATAAGGTATTTTCAATGATACACTGCATATTACGTTATATCGTAAGGTATTTTCAATGATACACTGCATATTACGTTATATTATAAGGTATTTTCAATGATACACTGCATATTAGGTTATATTATAAGATATTTTCATTGATACACTGCATATGTCGTTATATTATAAGGTATTTTCAACGATACACTGCATATTACGATATATTGTAAGGTATTTTCAATGATAAACTACGATATATTAGAAGGTATTTCAATGATACACTGCATATTACGATATGATATAAGGTATTTTCAATGATAAACTGCATATTACGTTATATCGTAAGGTATTTTCAATGATACACTGCATATTACGTTATATTATAAGGTATTTTCAATGATACACTGCATATTAGGTTATATTATAAGATATTTTCATTGATACACTGCATATGTCGTTATATTATAAGGTATTTTCAACGATACACTGCATATTACGATATATTGTAAGGTATTTTCAATGATAAACTACGATATATTAGAAGGTATTTCAATGATACACTGCATATTACGATATGATATAAGGTATTTTCAATGATAAACTGCATATTACGTTATATCGTAAGGTATTTTCAATGATACACTGCATATTACGTTATATTATAAGGTATTTTCAATGATACACTGCATATTACGTTATATTATAAGGTATTTTCAATGATACACTGCATATTACGTTATATTATAAGGTATTTTCAATGATAAACTACGATATATTAGAAGGTATTTTCCATGATACACTGCATATTACGTTATATTATAAGGTATTTTCAATGATACACTGCATATTACGTTATATTATATGGTATTTTCAATGATACACTGCATATTACGTTATATTATAAGGTATTTTCAATGATACACTGCATATTACGTTATATTATAAGGTATTTTCAATGATACACTGCATATTACGTTATATTATAAGGTATTTTCAATGATACACTGCATATTACGATATGATATAAGGTATTTTCAATGATACACTGCATATTACGTTATATCGTAAGGTATTTTCAATGATACACTGCATATTACGTTATATTATAAGGTATTTTCAATGATACACTGCATATTAGGTTATATTATAAGATATTTTCATTGATACACAGCATATGTCGTTATATTATAAGGTATTTTCAACGATACACTGCATATTACGATATGATATAAGGTATTTTCAATGATAAACTGCATATTACGTTATATCGTAAGGTATTTTCAATGATACACTGCATATTACGTTATATTATAATGTATTTTCAATGATACACAGCATATTACGTTATATTATAAGGTATTTTCAATGATACACTGCATATTACGTTATATTATAAGGTATTTTCAATGATACACTGCATATTACGTTATATTATAAGGTATTTTCAATGATACACTGCATATTACGTTATATTATAATGTATTTTCAATGATACACTGCATATTACGTTATATTATAATGTATTTTCAATGATACACAGCATATTACGTTATATTATAAGGTATTTTCAATGATACACAGCATATTACGTTATATTATAAGGTATTTACAATGATACACTGCATATTACGTTATATTATAAGGTATTTTCAATGATAAACTACGATATAATAGAAGGTATTTTCAATGATACCCTGCACATTACGTTATATCATAAGGTATTTTCAATGATACACTGCATATTACGTTATATTATAAGGTATTTTCAATGATACACTGCATATTACGTTATATTATAATGTATTTTCAATGATACACTGCATATTACGTTATATCGTAAGGTATTTTCAATGATACACTGCATATTACGTTATATTATAATGTATTTTCAATGATACACTGCATATTACGTTATAATATAATGTATTTTCAATGATACACAGCATATTACGTTATATTATTAGGTATTTTCAATGATACACTGCATATTACGTTATATTATAAGGTATTTTCAATGATAAACTACGATATATTAGAACGTATTTTCAATGATACCCTGCATATTACGTTATATTATAAGGTATTTTCAATGATACACTGCATATTACGTTATATTATAATGTATTTTCAATGATACACTGCATATTACGTTATATTATAATGTATTTTCAATGATACACAGCATATTACGTTATATTATAAGGTATTTACAATGATACACTGCATATTACGTTATATTATAAGGTATTTTCAATGATAAACTACGATATAATAGAAGGTATTTTCAATGATACCCTGCACATTACGTTATATCATAAGGTATTTTCAATAATACACTGTATATTACGTTATATTACATGGTATTTTCAATGATACACAGCATATTACGTTATATTTTATGGAATTTTCAATGATACACTGCATATTACGTTATATTATAAGGTATTTTCAATGATACACTGCATATTACGTTATATTATATGGTATTTTCAATGATACACTGCATATTACGTTATATTATAAGGTATTTTCAATGATACACTGCATATTACGTTATATTATAAGGTATTTTCAATGATACACTGCATATTACGTTATATTATAATGTATTTTCAATGATACACTGCATATTACGTTATATTATAATGTATTTTCAATGATACACAGCATATTACGTTATATTATAAGGTATTTTCAATGATACACTGCATATTACGTTATATTATAAGGTATTTTCAATGATACACTGCATATTACGTTATATTATAAGGTATTTTCAATGATAAACTACGACATATTAGAAGGTATTTTCAATGATACACTGCATATTACGTTATATTATAAGGTATTTTCAATGATACACTGTATATTACGTTATATTACATGGTATTTTCTATATTACACTGGATATTATGTTATATTATAAGGTATTTTCAATGATACACTGCATATTACGTTATATTATAAGGTATTTTCAATGATACACTGCATATTACGATATGATATAAGGTATTTTCAATGATACACTGCATATTACGTTATATCGTAAGGTATTTTCAATGATACACTGCATATTACGTTATATTATAAGGTATTTTCAATGATACACTGCATATTAGGTTATATTATAAGATATTTTCATTGATACACTGCATATGTCGTTATATTATAAGGTATTTTCAACGATACACTGCATATTACGATATATTGTAAGGTATTTTCAATGATAAACTACGATATATTAGAAGGTATTTCAATGATACACTGCATATTACGATATGATATAAGGTATTTTCAATGATAAACTGCATATTACGTTATATCGTAAGGTATTTTCAATGATACACTGCATATTACGTTATATTATAAGGTATTTTCAATGATACACTGCATATTACGTTATATTATAAGGTATTTTCAATGATACACTGCATATTACGTTATATTATAAGGTATTTTCAATGATAAACTACGATATATTAGAAGGTATTTTCCATGATACACTGCATATTACGTTATATTATAAGGTATTTTCAATGATACACTGCATATTACGTTATATTATATGGTATTTTCAATGATACACTGCATATTACGTTATATTATAAGGTATTTTCAATGATACACTGCATATTACGTTATATTATAAGGTATTTTCAATGATACACTGCATATTACGTTATATTATAAGGTATTTTCAATGATACACTGCATATTACGATATGATATAAGGTATTTTCAATGATACACTGCATATTACGTTATATCGTAAGGTATTTTCAATGATACACTGCATATTACGTTATATTATAAGGTATTTTCAATGATACACTGCATATTAGGTTATATTATAAGATATTTTCATTGATACACTGCATATGTCGTTATATTATAAGGTATTTTCAACGATACACTGCATATTACGATATGATATAAGGTATTTTCAATGATAAACTGCATATTACGTTATATCGTAAGGTATTTTCAATGATACATTGCATATTACGTTATATTATAATGTATTTTCAATGATACACAGCATATTACGTTATATTATAAGGTATTTTCAATGATACACTGCATATTACGTTATATTATAAGGTATTTTCAATGATACACTGCATATTACGTTATATTATAAGGTATTTTCAATGATACACTGCATATTACGTTATATTATAATGTATTTTCAATGATACACTGCATATTACGTTATATTATAATGTATTTTCAATGATACACAGCATATTACGTTATATTATAAGGTATTTTCAATGATACACAGCATATTACGTTATATTATAAGGTATTTACAATGATACACTGCATATTACGTTATATTATAAGGTATTTTCAATGATAAACTACGATATAATAGAAGGTATTTTCAATGATACCCTGCACATTACGTTATATCATAAGGTATTTTCAATGATACACTGCATATTACGTTATATTATAAGGTATTTTCAATGATACACTGCATATTACGTTATATTATAAGGTATTTTCAATAATACACTGTATATTACGTTATATTACATGGTATTTTCAATGATACACAGCATATTACGTTATATTTTATGGAATTTTCAATGATACACTGCATATTACGTTATATTATAAGGTATTTTCAATGATACACTGCATATTACGTTATATTATATGGTATTTTCAATGATACACTGCATATTACGTTATATTATAAGGTATTTTCAATGATACACTGCATATTACGTTATATTATAAGGTATTTTCAATGATACACTGCATATTACGTTATATTATAAGGTATTTTCAATGATACACTGCATATTACGTTATATTATAAGGTATTTTCAATGATACACTGCATATTACGTTATATTATAAGGTATTTTCAATGATAAACTACGACATATTAGAAGGTATTTTCAATGATACACTGCATATTACGTTATATTATAAGGTATTTTCAATGATACACTGTATATTACGTTATATTACATGGTATTTTCTATGTTACACTGCATATTACGTTATATTATAAGGTATTTTCAATGATACACTGCATATTACGTTATATTATAAGGTATTTTCAATGATACACTGCATATTACGATATGATATAAGGTATTTTCAATGATACACTGCATATTACGTTATATCGTAAGGTATTTTCAATGATACACTGCATATTACGTTATATTATAAGGTATTTTCAATGATACACTGCATATTAGGTTATATTATAAGATATTTTCATTGATACACTGCATATGTCGTTATATTATAAGGTATTTTCAACGATACACTGCATATTACGATATATTGTAAGGTATTTTCAATGATAAACTACGATATATTAGAAGGTATTTCAATGATACACTGCATATTACGATATGATATAAGGTATTTTCAATGATAAACTGCATATTACGTTATATCGTAAGGTATTTTCAATGATACACTGCATATTACGTTATATTATAAGGTATTTTCAATGATACACTGCATATTACGTTATATTATAAGGTATTTTCAATGATACACTGCATATTACGTTATATTATAAGGTATTTTCAATGATAAACTACGATATATTAGAAGGTATTTTCCATGATACACTGCATATTACGTTATATTATAAGGTATTTTCAATGATACACTGCATATTACGTTATATTATATGGTATTTTCAATGATACACTGCATATTACGTTATATTATAAGGTATTTTCAATGATACACTGCATATTACGTTATATTATAAGGTATTTTCAATGATACACTGCATATTACGTTATATTATAAGGTATTTTCAATGATACACTGCATATTACGATATGATATAAGGTATTTTCAATGATACACTGCATATTACGTTATATTATAAGGTATTTTCAATGATACACTGCATATTACGATATGATATAAGGTATTTTCAATGATAAACTGCATATTACGTTATATCGTAAGGTATTTTCAATGATACACTGCATATTACGTTATATTATAAGGTATTTTCAATGATACACTGCATATTACGTTATATTATAATGTATTTTCAATGATACACTGCATATTACGTTATAATATAATGTATTTTCAATGATACACAGCATATTACGTTATATTATTAGGTATTTTCAATGATACACTGCATATTACGTTATATTATAAGGTATTTTCAATGATAAACTACGATATATTAGAACGTATTTTCAATGATACCCTGCATATTACGTTATATTATAAGGTATTTTCAATGATACACTGCATATTACGTTATATTATAATGTATTTTCAATGATACACTGCATATTACGTTATATTATAATGTATTTTCAATGATACACAGCATATTACGTTATATTATAAGGTATTTACAATGATACACTGCATATTACGTTATATTATAAGGTATTTTCAATGATAAACTACGATATAATAGAAGGTATTTTCAATGATACCCTGCACATTACGTTATATCATAAGGTATTTTCAATGATACACTGCATATTACGTTATATTATAAGGTATTTTCAATGATACACTGCATATTACGTTATATTATAAGGTATTTTCAATAATACACTGTATATTACGTTATATTACATGGTATTTTCAATGATACACAGCATATTACGTTATATTTTATGGAATTTTCAATGATACACTGCATATTACGTTATATTATAAGGTATTTTCAATGATACACTGCATATTACGTTATATTATATGGAATTTTCAATGATACACTGCATATTACGTTATATTATAAGGTATTTTCAATGATACACTGCATATTACGTTATACTATAAGGTATTTTCAATGATAGACTGCATATTACGTTATATTATAATGTATTTTCAATGATACACTGCATATTACGTTATATTATAATGTATTTTCAATGATACACAGCATATTACGTTATATTATAAGGTATTTTCAATGATACACTGCATATTACGTTATATTATAAGGTATTTTCAATGATACACTGCATATTACGTTATATTATAAGGTATTTTCAATGATAAACTACGACATATTAGAAGGTATTTTCAATGATACACTGCATATTACGTTATATTATAAGGTATTTTCAATGATACACTGTATATTACGTTATATTACATGGTATTTTCTATGTTACACTGCATATTACGTTATATTATAAGGTATTTTCAATGATACACTGCATATTACGTTATATTATAAGGTATTTTCAATGATACACTGCATATTACGATATGATATAAGGTATTTTCAATGATACACTGCATATTACGTTATATCGTAAGGTATTTTCAATGATACACTGCATATTACGTTATATTATAAGGTATTTTCAATGATACACTGCATATTAGGTTATATTATAAGATATTTTCATTGATACACTGCATATGTCGTTATATTATAAGGTATTTTCAACGATACACTGCATATTACGATATATTGTAAGGTATTTTCAATGATAAACTACGATATATTAGAAGGTATTTCAATGATACACTGCATATTACGATATGATATAAGGTATTTTCAATGATAAACTGCATATTACGTTATATCGTAAGGTATTTTCAATGATACACTGCATATTACGTTATATTATAAGGTATTTTCAATGATACACTGCATATTACGTTATATTATAAGGTATTTTCAATGATACACTGCATATTACGTTATATTATAAGGTATTTTCAATGATAAACTACGATATATTAGAAGGTATTTTCCATGATACACTGCATATTACGTTATATTATAAGGTATTTTCAATGATACACTGCATATTACGTTATATTATATGGTATTTTCAATGATACACTGCATATTACGTTATATTATAAGGTATTTTCAATGATACACTGCATATTACGTTATATTATAAGGTATTTTCAATGATACACTGCATATTACGTTATATTATAAGGTATTTTCAATGATACACTGCATATTACGATATGATATAAGGTATTTTCAATGATAAACTGCATATTACGTTATATCGTAAGGTATTTTCAATGATACACTGCATATTACGTTATATTATAATGTATTTTCAATGATACACAGCATATTACGTTATATTATAAGGTATTTTCAATGATACACTGCATATTACGTTATATTATAAGGTATTTTCAATGATAAACTACGACATATTAGAAGGTATTTTCAATGATACACTGCATATTACGTTATATTATAAGGTATTTTCAATGATACACTGTATATTACGTTATATTACATGGTATTTTCTATGTTACACTGCATATTACGTTATATTATAAGGTATTTTCAATGATACACTGCATATTACGTTATATTATAAGGTATTTTCAATGATACACTGCATATTACGTTATATTATAAGGTATTTTCAATGATACACTGCATATTACGATATGATATAAGGTATTTTCAATGATAAACTGCATATTACGTTATATCGTAAGGTATTTTCAATGATACACTGCATATTACGTTATATTATAAGGTATTTTCAATGATACACTGCATATTACGTTATATTATAAGGTATTTTCAATGATACACTGCATATTACGTTATATTATAAGGTATTTTCAATGATACACTGCATATTACGTTATATTATAAGGTATTTTCAATGATACACTGCATATTACGTTATATTATAAGGTATTTTCAATGATAAACTACGATATATTAGAAGGTATTTTCAATGATACACTGCATATTACGTTATATTATAAGGTATTTTCAATGATACACTGCATATTACGTTATATTATAAGGTATTTTCAATGATACACTGCATATTACGTTATATAATAAGGTATTTTCAATGATACACTGCATATTACGATATGATATATGGTATTTTCAATGATACACTGCATATTACGTTATATCGTAAGGTATTTTCAATGATACACTGCATATTACGTTATATTATAAGGTATTTTCAATGATACACTGCATATTAGGTTATATTACATGGTATTTTCATTGATACACTGCATATGTCGTTATATTATAAGGTATTTTCAACGATACACTGCATATTACGATATATTGTAAGGTATTTTCAATGATAAACTACGATATATTAGAAGGTATTTCAATGATACACTGCATATTACGATATGATATAAGGTATTTTCAATGATACACTGCATATTACGTTATATCGTAAGGTATTTTCAATGATACACTGCATATTACGTTATATTATAAGGTATTTTCAATGATACACTGCATATTACGTTATATTATAAGGTATTTTCAATGATACACTGCATATTACGTTATATTATAAGGTATTTTCAATGATAAACTACGATATATTAGAAGGTATTTTCCATGATACACTGCATATTACGTTATATTATAAGGTATTTTCAATGATACACTGCATATTACGTTATATTATATGGTATTTTCAATGATACACTGCATATTACGTTATATTATAAGGTATTTTCAATGATACACTGCATATTACGTTATATTATAAGGTATTTTCAATGATACACTGCATATTACGTTATATTATAAGGTATTTTCAATGATACACTGCATATTACGATATGATATAAGGTATTTTCAATGATACACTGCATATTACGTTATATCGTAAGGTATTTTCAATGATACACTGCATATTACGTTATACTATAAGGTATTTTCAATGATACACTGCATATTACGTTATATTATAATGTATTTTCAATGATACACTGCATATTACGTTATATTATAATGTATTTTCAATGATACACAGCATATTACGTTATATTATAAGGTATTTTCAATGATACACTGCATATTACGTTATATTATAAGGTATTTTCAATGATAAACTACGACATATTAGAAGGTATTTTCAATGATACACTGCATATTACGTTATATTACATGGTATTTTCTATGTTACACTGCATATTACGTTATATTATAAGGTATTTTCAATGATACACTGCATATTACGTTATATTATAATGTATTTTCAATGATACACTGCATATTACGTTATATTATAAGGTATTTTCAATGATACACTGCATATTACGATATGATATAAGGTATTTTCAATGATAAACTGCATATTACGTTATATCGTAAGGTATTTTCAATGATACACTGCATATTACGTTATATTATAAGGTATTTACAATGATACACTGCATATTACGTTATATTATAAGGTATTTTCAATGATAAACTACGATATAATAGAAGGTATTTTCAATGATACCCTGCACATTACGTTATATCATAAGGTATTTTCAATGATACACTGCATATTACGTTATATTATAAGGTATTTTCAATGATACACTGCATATTACGTTATATTATAAGGTATTTTCAATAATACACTGTATATTACGTTATATTACATGGTATTTTCAATGATACACAGCATATTACGTTATATTTTATGGAATTTTCAATGATACACTGCATATTACGTTATATTATAAGGTATTTTCAATGATACACTGCATATTACGTTATATTATATGGTATTTTCAATGATACACTGCATATTACGTTATATTATAAGGTATTTTCAATGATACACTGCATATTACGTTATATTATAAGGTATTTTCAATGATACACTGCATATTACGTTATATTATAATGTATTTTCAATGATACACTGCATATTACGTTATATTATAATGTATTTTCAATGATACACAGCATATTACGTTATATTATAAGGTATTTTCAATGATACACTGCATATTACGTTATATTATAAGGTATTTTCAACGATACACTGCATATTACGATATATTGTAAGGTATTTTCAATGATTAACTACGATATATTAGAAGGTATTTTCAATGATACACTGCATATTACGTTATATTATAAGGTATTTTCAATGATACACTGCATATTACGTTATATTATATGGTATTTTCAATGATACACTGCATATTACGTTATATTATAAGGTATTTTCAATGATACACTGCATATTACGTTATATTATAAGGTATTTTCAATGATACACTGCATATTACGTTATATTATAATGTATTTTCAATGATACACTGCATATTACGTTATATTATAATGTATTTTCAATGATACACAGCATATTACGTTATATTATAAGGTATTTTCAATGATAAACTGCATATTACGTTATATCGTAAGGTATTTTCAATGATACACTGCATATTACGTTATATTATAAGGTATTTTCAATGATACACTGCATATTACGTTATATTATAAGGTATTTTCAATGATACACTGCATATTACGTTATATTATAAGGTATTTTCAATGATACACTGCATATTACGTTATATTATAAGGTATTTTCAATGACAAACTACGATATATTAGAAGGTATTTTCAATGATACACTGCATATTACGTTATATTATAAGGTATTTTCAATGATACACTGCATATTACGTTATATTATAAGGTATTTTCAATGATACACTGCATATTACGTTATATTATAAGGTATTTTCAATGATACACTGCATATTACGATATGATATATGGTATTTTCAATGATACACTGCATATTACGTTATATCGTAAGGTATTTTCAATGATACACTGCATATTACGTTATATTATAAGGTATTTTCAATGATACACTGCATATTAGGTTATATTATAAGATATTTTCATTGATACACTGCATATGTCGTTATATTATAAGGTATTTTCAACGATACACTGCATATTACGATATATTGTAAGGTATTTTCAATGATAAACTACGATATATTAGAAGGTATTTCAATGATACACTGCATATTACGATATGATATAAGGTATTTTCAATGATAAACTGCATATTACGTTATATCGTAAGGTATTTTCAATGATACACTGCATATTACGTTATATTATAAGGTATTTTCAATGATACACTGCATATTACGTTATATTATAAGGTATTTTCAATGATACACTGCATATTACGTTATATTATAAGGTATTTTCAATGATAAACTACGATATATTAGAAGGTATTTTCCATGATACACTGCATATTACGTTATATTATAAGGTATTTTCAATGATACACTGCATATTACGTTATATTATAAGGTATTTTCAATAATACACTGTATATTACGTTATATTACATGGTATTTTCAATGATACACAGCATATTACGTTATATTTTATGGAATTTTCAATGATACACTGCATATTACGTTATATTATAAGGTATTTTCAATGATACACTGCATATTACGTTATATTATATGGTATTTTCAATGATACACTGCATATTACGTTATATTATAAGGTATTTTCAATGATACACTGCATATTACGTTATATTATAAGGTATTTTCAATGATACACTGCATATTACGTTATATTATAATGTATTTTCAATGATACACTGCATATTACGTTATATTATAATGTATTTTCAATGATACACAGCATATTACGTTATATTATAAGGTATTTTCAATGATACACTGCATATTACGTTATATTATAAGGTATTTTCAACGATACACTGCATATTACGATATATTGTAAGGTATTTTCAATGATTAACTACGATATATTAGAAGGTATTTTCAATGATACACTGCATATTACGTTATATTATAAGGTATTTTCAATGATACACTGCATATTACGTTATATTATAATGTATTTTCAATGATACACTGCATATTTCGTTATATTATAATGTATTTTCAATGATACACAGAATATTACGTTATATTATAAGGTATTTTCAATGATACACTGCATATTACGTTATATTATAAGGTATTTTCAATGATAAACTACGACATATTAGAAGGTATTTTGAATGATACACTGCATATTACGTTATATTATAAGGTATTTTCAATGATACACTGTATATTACGTTATATTACATGGTATTTTCTATGTTACACTGCATATTACGTTATATTATAAGGTATTTTCAATGACACACTGCATATTACGATATATTATAAGGTATTTTCAATGATAAACTACGATATATTAGAAGGTATTTTCAATGATACACTGCATATTACGTTATATTATAAGGTATTTTCAATGATACACTGCATATTACGTTATATTATAATGTATTTTCAATGATACACTGCATATTACGTTATATTATAATGTATTTTCAATGATACACTGCATATTACGTTATATTATAAGGTATTTTCAATGATACACTGCATATTACGTTATATTATAAGGTATTTTCAATGATAAACTACGATATATTAGAAGGTATTTTCAATGATACCCTGCACATTACGTTATATTATAAGGTATTTTAATTGATACACTGCATATGTCGTTATATTATAAGGTATTTTCAACGATACACTGCATATTACGATATATTGTAAGGTATTTTCAATGATAAACTACGATATATTATAAGGTATTTTCAATGATACACTGCATATTACGTTATATTATAAGGTATTTTCAATGATACACTGCATATTACGTTATATTATAATGTATTTTCAATGATACAGTGCATATTACGTTATATTATAAGGTATTTTCAATGATACACTGCATATTACGTTATATTACATGGTATTTTCAATGATACACTGCATATTACGTTATATTATAATGTATTTTCAATGATACACTGCATATTACGTTATATTAGAAGGTATTTTCAATGATACACTGCATATTACGTTATATTATAAGGTATTTTCAATGATACACTGGGTATTACGTTATATTATAAGGTATTTTCAATGATACACTGCATATTACGTTATATTATAAGGTATTTTCAATGATAAACTACGATATATTAGAAGGTATTTTCAATGATACCCTGCACATTACGTTATATTATAAGGTATTTTAATTGATACACTGCATATTACGTTATATTATAAGGTATTTTCAATGATACACTGCATATTACGTTATATTATAAGGTATTTTCAATGATACACTGCATATTACGTTATATTATAATGTATTTTCAATGATACACAGCATATTACGTTATATTATAAGGTATTTTCAATGATACACTGCATATTACGTTATATTATAAGGTATTTTCAATGATAAACTACGATATATTAGAAGGTATTTTCAATGATACCCTGCACATTACGTTATATTATAAGGTATTTTAATTGATACACTGCATATTACTTTATATTATAAGGTATTTTCAATGATACACTGCATATTACGTTATATTATAATGTATTTTCAATGATACACTGCATATTACGTTATATTATAATGTATTTTCAATGATACACTGCATATTACGTTATATTATAAGGTATTTTCAATGATACACTGCATATTACGTTATATTATAAGGTATTTTCAATGATAAACTACGATATATTAGAAGGTATTTTCAATGATACCCTGCACATTACGTTATATTATAAGGTATTTTAATTGATACACTGCATATGTCGTTATATTATAAGGTATTTTCAACGATACACTGCATATTACGATATATTGTAAGGTATTTTCAATGATAAACTACGATATATTACAAGGTATTTTCAATGATACACTGCATATTACGTTATATTATAAGGTATTTTCAATGATACACTGCATATTACGTTATATTATAATGTATTTTCAATGATACACTGCATATTACGTTATATTATAAGGTATTTTCAATGATACACTGCATATTACGTTATATTACATGGTATTTTCAATGATACACTGCATATTACGTTATATTATAAGGTATTTTCAATGATACACTGCATATTACGTTATATTATAAGGTATTTTCAATGATACACTGCATATTACGTTATATTATAAGGTATTTTCAATGATACACTGGGTATTACGTTATATTATAAGGTATTTTCAATGATAAACTACGACATATTAGAAGGTATTTTCAATGATACACTGCATATTACGTTATATTACATGGTATTTTCTATGTTACACTGCATATTACGTTATGATATATGGTATTTTCAATGATACACTGCATATTACGTTATATCGTAAGGTATTTTCAATGATACACTGCATATTACGTTATATTATAAGGTATTTTCAATGATACACTGCATATTAGGTTATATTATAAGATATTTTCATTGATACACTGCATATGTCGTTATATTATAAGGTATTTTCAACGATACACTGCATATTACGATATATTGTAAGGTATTTTCAATGATAAACTACGACATATTAGAAGGTATTTCAATGATACACTGCATATTACGATATGATATAAGGTATTTTCAATGATAAACTGCATATTACGTTATATCGTAAGGTATTTTCAATGATACACTGCATATTACGTTATATTATAAGGTATTTTCAATGATACACTGCATATTACGTTATATTATAAGGTATTTTCAATGATACACTGCATATTACGTTATATTATAAGGTATTTTCAATGATAAACTACGATATATTAGAAGGTATTTTCCATGATACACTGCATATTACGTTATATTATAAGGTATTTTCAATGATACACTGCATATTACGTTATATTATAAGGTATTTTCAATAATACACTGTATATTACGTTATATTACATGGTATTTTCAATGATACACAGCATATTACGTTATATTTTATGGAATTTTCAATGATACACTGCATATTACGTTATATTATAAGGTATTTTCAATGATACACTGCATATTACGTTATATTATATGGTATTTTCAATGATACACTGCATATTACGTTATATTATAAGGTATTTTCAATGATACACTGCATATTACGTTATATTATAAGGTATTTTCAATGATACACTGCATATTACGTTATATTATAATGTATTTTCAATGATACACTGCATATTACGTTATATTATAATGTATTTTCAATGATACACAGCATATTACGTTATATTATAAGGTATTTTCAATGATTAACTACGATATATTAGAAGGTATTTTCAATGATACACTGCATATTACGTTATATTATAAGGTATTTTCAATGATACACTGCATATTACGTTATATTATAATGTATTTTCAATGATACACTGCATATTTCGTTATATTATAATGTATTTTCAATGATACACAGAATATTACGTTATATTATAAGGTATTTTCAATGATACACTGCATATTACGTTATATTATAAGGTATTTTCAATGATAAACTACGACATATTAGAAGGTATTTTGAATGATACACTGCATATTACGTTATATTATAAGGTATTTTCAATGATACACTGTATATTACGTTATATTACATGGTATTTTCTATGTTACACTGCATATTACGTTATATTATAAGGTATTTTCAATGACACACTGCATATTACGATATATTATAAGGTATTTTCAATGATAAACTACGATATATTAGAAGGTATTTTCAATGATACACTGCATATTACGTTATATTATAAGGTATTTTCAATGATACACTGCATATTACGTTATATTATAATGTATTTTCAATGATACACTGCATATTACGTTATATTATAATGTATTTTCAATGATACACTGCATATTACGTTATATTATAAGGTATTTTCAATGATACACTGCATATTACGTTATATTATAAGGTATTTTCAATGATAAACTACGATATATTAGAAGGTATTTTCAATGATACCCTGCACATTACGTTATATTATAAGGTATTTTAATTGATACACTGCATATGTCGTTATATTATAAGGTATTTTCAACGATACACTGCATATTACGATATATTGTAAGGTATTTTCAATGATAAACTACGATATATTAGAAGGTATTTTCAATGATACACTGCATATTACGTTATATTATAAGGTATTTTCAATGATACACTGCATATTACGTTATATTATAATGTATTTTCAATGATACAGTGCATATTACGTTATATTATAAGGTATTTTCAATGATACACTGCATATTACGTTATATTATATGGTATTTTCAATGATACACTGCATATTACGTTATATTATAATGTATTTTCAATGATACACTGCATATTACGTTATATTAGAAGGTATTTTCAATGATACACTGCATATTACGTTATATTATAAGGTATTTTCAATGATACACTGGGTATTACGTTATATTATAAGGTATTTTCAATGATACACTGCATATTACGTTATATTATAAGGTATTTTCAATGATAAACTACTATATATTATAAGGTATTTTCAATGATACCCTGCACATTACGTTATATTATAAGGTATTTTAATTGATACACTGCATATTACGTTATTTTATAAGGTATTTTCAATGATACACTGCATATTACGTTATATTATAATGTATTTTCAATGATACACTGCATATTACGTTATATTATAATGTATTTTCAATGATACACAGCATATTACGTTATATTATAAGGTATTTTCAATGATACACTGCATATTACGTTATATTATAAGGTATTTTCAATGATAAACTACGATATATTAGAAGGTATTTTCAATGATACCCTGCACATTACGTTATATTATAAGGTATTTTAATTGATACACTGCATATTACGTTATATTATAAGGTATTTTCAATGATACACTGCATATTACGTTATATTATAATGTATTTTCAATGATACACTGCATATTACGTTATATTATAATGTATTTTCAATGATACACAGCATATTACGTTATATTATAAGGTATTTTCAATGATACACTGCATATTACGTTATATTATAAGGTATTTTCAATGATAAACTACGATATATTAGAAGGTATTTTCAATGATACCCTGCACATTACGTTATATTATAAGGTATTTTCAATGATAAACTGCATATGTCGTTATATTATAAGGTATTTTCAACGATACACTGCATATTACGATATATTGTAAGGTATTTTCAATGATAAACTACGATATATTAGAAGGTATTTTCAATGATACACTGCATATTACGTTATATTATAAGGTATTTTCAATGATACACTGCATATTACGTTATATTATAATGTATTTTCAATGATACACTGCATATTACGTTATATTATAAGGTATTTTCAATGATACACTGCATATTACGTTATATTACATGGTATTTTCAATGATACACTGCATATTACGTTATATTATAATGTATTTTCAATGATACACTGCATATTACGTTATATTAGAAGGTATTTTCAATGATACACTGCATATTACGTTATATTATAAGGTATTTTCAATGATACACTGGGTATTACGTTATATTATAAGGTATTTTCAATGATAAACTACGACATATTAGAAGGTATTTTCAATGATACACTGCATATTACGTTATATTACATGGTATTTTCTATGTTACACTGCATATTACGTTATATTATAAGGTATTTTCAATGATACACTGCATATTACGTTATATTATAAGGTATTTTCAATGATACACTGCATATTACGTTATATTATAAGGTATTTTCAATGATACACTGCATATTACGATATGATATAAGGTATTTTCAATGATAAACTGCATATTAGGATATGTTATAAGGTATTTTCTATGATACACAGCATATTACGTTATATTATAAGGTATTGTCAATGATACACTGCATATTACGTTATATTATAAGGTATTTTCAATGATACACTGCATATTACGTTATATTATAAGGTATTTTCAATAATACACTGTATATTACGTTATATTACATGGTATTTTCAATGATACACAGCATATTACGTTATATTTTATGGTATTTTCAATGATACACTGCATATTACGTTATATTATAAGGTATTTTCAATGATACACTGCATATTAGGATATGTTATAAGGTATTTTCTATGATACACAGCATATTACGTTATATTATAAGGTATTGTCAATGATACACTGCATATTACGTTATATTATAAGGTATTTTCAATGATACACTGCATATTACGTTATATTAGAAGGTATTTTCAATGATACACTGCATATTACGTTATATTACATGGTATTTTCAATGATACACTGCATATTACGTTATATTATAAGGTATTTTCAATGATACACTGCATATTACGTTATATTATAATGTATTTTCAATGATACACTGCATATTTCGTTATATTATAATGTATTTTCAATGATACACAGAATATTACGTTATATTATAAGGTATTTTCAATGATACACTGCATATTACGTTATATTATAAGGTATTTTCAATGATAAACTACGACATATTAGAAGGTATTTTGAATGATACACTGCATATTACGTTATATTATAAGGTATTTTCAATGATACACTGTATATTACGTTATATTACATGGTATTTTCTATGTTACACTGCATATTACGTTATATTATAAGGTATTTTCAATGACACACTGCATATTACGATATATTATAAGGTATTTTCAATGATAAACTACGATATATTAGAAGGTATTTTCAATGATACACTGCATATTACGTTATATTATAAGGTATTTTCAATGATACACTGCATATTACGTTATATTATAATGTATTTTCAATGATACACTGCATATTACGTTATATTATAATGTATTTTCAATGATACACAGCATATTACGTTATATTATAAGGTATTTTCAATGATACACTGCATATTACGTTATATTATAAGGTATTTTCAATGATAAACTACGATATATTAGAAGGTATTTTCAATGATACCCTGCACATTACGTTATATTATAAGGTATTTTAATTGATACACTGCATATGTCGTTATATTATAAGGTATTTTCAACGATACACTGCATATTACGATATATTGTAAGGTATTTTCAATGATAAACTACGATATATTAGAAGGTATTTTCAATGATACACTGCATATTACGTTATATTATAAGGTATTTTCAATGATACACTGCATATTACGTTATATTATAATGTATTTTCAATGATACAGTGCATATTACGTTATATTATAAGGTATTTTCAATGATACACTGCATATTACGTTATATTACATGGTATTTTCAATGATACACTGCATATTACGTTATATTATAATGTATTTTCAATGATACACTGCATATTACGTTATATTAGAAGGTATTTTCAATGATACACTGCATATTACGTTATATTATAAGGTATTTTCAATGATACACTGGGTATTACGTTATATTATAAGGTATTTTCAATGATACACTGCATATTACGTTATATTATAAGGTATTTTCAATGATAAACTACGATATATTAGAAGGTATTTTCAATGATACCCTGCACATTACGTTATATTATAAGGTATTTTAATTGATACACTGCATATTACGTTATATTATAAGGTATTTTCAATGATACACTGCATATTACGTTATATTATAATGTATTTTCAATGATACACTGCATATTACGTTATATTATAATGTATTTTCAATGATACACAGCATATTACGTTATATTATAAGGTATTTTCAATGATACACTGCATATTACGTTATATTATAAGGTATTTTCAATGATAAACTACGATATATTAGAAGGTATTTTCAATGATACCCTGCACATTACGTTATATTATAAGGTATTTTAATTGATACACTGCATATTACGTTATATTATAAGGTATTTTCAATGATACACTGCATATTACGTTATATTATAATGTATTTTCAATGATACACTGCATATTACGTTATATTATAATGTATTTTCAATGATACACAGCATATTACGTTATATTATAAGGTATTTTCAATGATACACTGCATATTACGTTATATTATAAGGTATTTTCAATGATAAACTACGATATATTAGAAGGTATTTTCAATGATACCCTGCACATTACGTTATATTATAAGGTATTTTAATTGATACACTGCATATGTCGTTATATTATAAGGTATTTTCAACGATACACTGCATATTACGATATATTGTAAGGTATTTTCAATGATAAACTACGATATATTAGAAGGTATTTTCAATGATACACTGCATATTACGTTATATTATAAGGTATTTTCAATGATACACTGCATATTACGTTATATTATAATGTATTTTCAATGATACACTGCATATTACGTTATATTATAAGGTATTTTCAATGATACACTGCATATTACGTTATATTACATGGTATTTTCAATGATACACTGCATATTACGTTATATTATAATGTATTTTCAATGATACACTGCATATTACGTTATATTAGAAGGTATTTTCAATGATACACTGCATATTACGTTATATTATAAGGTATTTTCAATGATACACTGGGTATTACGTTATATTATAAGGTATTTTCAATGATACACTGCATATTACGTTATATTATAAGGTATTTTCAATGATACACTGCATATAACGTTGTATTATAAGGTATTTTCAATGATACACTGCATATTACGATATATTATATGGTGTTTTCAATGATACACTCCATATTACGTAATATTATAAGGTATTTTCAATGATACACTGCATATTACGTTATATTATAAGGTATTTTCATTGATACACTACAAATTACCATATATTATAAGGTATTTTCAATGATACACTGCATAATACGTTATATCATAAGGTATTTTCAATGATACACTACTATATATTATAAGGTATTTTCAATGATAAGCTACTATATCTTATAAGGTATTTTCCATGATACACTGCATATTACGTTATATTATAAGGTATTTTCAATGATACACTGTATATTACGTTATATTATTAGGTATTTTCAATGATAAACTGCCTATTACGTTATATTATAAGGTATTTTCAATGATACACTGCATATTACGTTATATTATAAGGTATTTTCATTGATACACTACAAATTACCATATATTATAAGGTATTTTCAATGATACACTGCATAATACGTTATATCATAAGGTATTTTCAATGATACACTGCATATTACGTTATATTATAAGGTATTTTCAATGATAAACTACTATATATTATAAGGTATTTTCAATGATAAGCTACTATATCTTATAAGGTATTTTCAATGATACACTGCATATTACGTTATATTATAAGGTATTTTCAATGATAAACTACGATATATTAGAAGGTATTTTCAATGATACCCTGCATATTACGTTATATTATAAGGTATTTTCAATGATATACTGCATATTACGTTATATTATAAGGTATTTTCAATGATACACTGCATATTACGTTATATTATAAGGTATTTTCAATAATACACTGTATATTACGTTATATTACATGGTATTTTCAATGATACACAGCATATTACGTTATATTTTATGGTATTTTCAATGATACACTGCATATTACGTTATATTATAAGGTATTTTCAATGATACACTGCATATTAGGATATGTTATAAGGTATTTTCTATGATACACAGCATATTACGTTATATTATAAGGTATTGTCAATGATACACTGCATATTACGTTATATTATAAGGTATTTTCAATGATACACTGCATATTACGTTATATTAGAAGGTATTTTCAATGATACACTGCATATTACGTTATATTACATGGTATTTTCAATGATACACTGCATATTACGTTATATTATAAGGTATTTTCAATGATACACTGCATATTACGTTATATTAGAAGGTATTTTCAATGATACACTGCATATTACGTTATATTATAAGGTATTTTCAAAGATACACTACAAATTACGATATGTTATAATGTATTTTCAATGATACACTGCATATTACGGTATATTACATGGTATTTTCAATGATACGCTGCATATTACGTTATATTATAAGGTATTTTCAATGATACACTAAATATTACGTTATATTACATGGTATTTTCAATGATACACTGCATATTACGTTATATTATAAGGTATTTTCAATGATAAACTACGATATATTAGAAGGTATTTTCAATGATACACTGCATACTACGATATATCATAAGGTATTTTCAATGATACACTGCATATTACGTTATATTATAAGGTATTTTCAATGATACACTGCATATTACGTTATATTATAAGGTATTTTCAATGATACACTGCATATTACGTTATATTAGAAGGTATTTTCAATGATACACTGCATATTACGTTATATTAGAAGGTATTTTCAATGATACACTGCATATTACGTTATATTATAATGTATTTTCAATGATACACTGCATATTGTTGGAGTTTCCGACGGTTTCAAAATAGCCTCTACTTCTATTGTCCTTCAAGTGACCGAAGGCAGTATAAGGGCTGCAAGCCAGATGCGTCACAAGAGGGTACTACCTGGAAAAACCCCGACGCGCCAGGCTAAGCAGTAAAAATTAGAAAGCGCGCTGTAGCGGGTAGACAAGGACTCTGTATCCTTGTTCTATGGTTTGATTTTTAGGCTTGCATTGCCGTGGACATTTTTCTCAAGTCAGTCTGCTGTAGATCCTCTTCAAGGAAAGACGTTCCGTTCCGAGCCGTTAATAAAGTCTTGTTTTCTACAAAACTTTGTCTCAGATTATTTGGTACCCTATTCCAATAGGTTATGGGCCCAGTTTGCGTTTATTAAAGACAGTGTTTATTTAGTTGTAAAACTGAGTGTTGTGGTGTGCACAAACATTTTTTTTTTAATAGATTATATTATAGTGTTAATATTAAGTGTTTATGACTATCGTGTCCTTATTGAACTTAAAAACATTTTTTTTAGTATAGTTGTGTATATATATTGTGACGTTGCAAGTTTGCAGCGTCCCTTCCCTACCCCAAGAATAGCGAAAAGAAAAACCGAATTACGTATGGACCGGGCCGATCCTGTCTCGAACCACGAATCCGCACGCGGAAAAGCGAGCGTTCCCCGAGGAAACAAAAATACCGAAATCCCAGCTGACGCCCGATACGTTTGCCGAGTACGGCTAAGTTGCAGGGGCGTATCATCAGGGCGACGAGACCGCCGAAAACTCCCGAAGCAGGAAACCAAGGCAAGGAGCGCCCGAAATCTGAGAAAGGCCGAACAACAATAGTCCGTGCACGGGCGAATATAAAAGGAGTCAAAACACACGGGCCAATCAACCCGGAGGCGCCGACGTGGGACCAGAACCCCTACCGAACATCGTTCTTTTCGCGATCCCGTCGTCGCCTCACCCCGCTTAAAATGGGGTTCTAGCGTGGGTGGTGGACGAGACACCTGAGAGGGAACATCCTCACCGGTCGTTTATCGCAACCGGTAATTTCGCGAGTAATTCTCGGGCTCCTAGGTTCCGTTAGGACACGGCCCTGCGTAGCGCTAGATCGCCAGCGTGAAGTACGCCACTAGGGAATTTCGGCTAGGTCGCTAGAGTGGGGGGAACCAGAATCGATACGCGCCGTGGCGAGAATCGAAGGAATCACTGTCGTGCCGGCTCGCGTTACGAGAGAATACCGCCATTCTCGAAAGGAAATACCGAAAGTATTGTATTCCGCGTGCGGATTGTGTGAGTGGCCAAATTTCGTGCCCGAAGAAGGGAGTAACAACAGCCCTACCCAGTTCCGACGAACGATATATTCCGAGTCACGGTAAGTCGACAGTGATTCCGTAAACTCGTCTACGAGCGAGCTCGTTAATTTCGCGGGGGGCACGAGCCGATCGCCGACTCTGTCCCCGATATTCGCGTGTGCCGAGGCGCTTCCCGCCTCGTGCCCAGGGCTCGTACCGATCCGACGGTACTTTGAGCCGATTCAAGAGGTTCCCTCCCGTTAGCATATCGGAAGCTTTCCTCGGGAGAACCGACAGCGTCGTGAGATAGTTCCTTTTCGCGGACATTACAGTACGCGTTTCGCGAAGGTAGGAATCGCCATTTCGCGGGAATTAGATATCGCTTAGATCGCGCGAGCCGTTACCATCTCGTTCGCGGAAACGTTCGAATTTCCCGAGAACGATCGCGACAGTCGCGACCCGTGCGACGAACGTCTTCGCACGTCGACAACCGCGCGCTGCGAACCTCCACCTTATCGCAATCCTGTACAAGGAGCGCGGGCTCCCGGTTGCGGCCACGTGGCCGCGCGCCTGTAATTACTGACGAATAATTAAATGACTGAGAGCGAAAATAGCATTCGTTAATTTCGCCTGTGAGATCCGCCCTGCCGTGAGGGCTGTCCCCGCTATTCCCGTGTCCGAATTTCCGACTCCTCGCGCCTTCCTCTCGACCTCGCGCTTCTCGATATTCGGCCTTCGCGTCAGCTGACTCGCGAGCAAACCGCGAGAACGTTTCGTGCGGTACCCTTCCGGTACCTGGCGCCCGAACTTGTCGAATCACGTCAATCTTGATCGAATTTCGAGAGGTGCGTTTGTCCCGGGTGGACCGCGTCCGCACGGCCGCGCGCGGCCCGGCCTCAGCGCCTATAAAATCCCGGAAGTTGCCGTTCTTCCCCGTACTCGGTCCGACGGAAAAAGGGCAACGTGACAAATTGGCGCCCGAACAGGGACCTCTCTCTTGTAAGGGTTTTTCCGAGAACAGAGAGAGGCACGGTAATAGCTAGGGACTGGGTGTACAAGGCGTGCTGGAGAATGTATTGTATTGTCCGGAGGTACCATACAACTTATTATCGGTACGGAGAATGCAGGAGGCCGGGATGACGGTCATTTTCAATGAAAAAGGGGTCGAAATAGGTAAAGATAGTAAACCTATAATGAGAGGTAAGACCTTAAATTATTTAACAGGTATAGAATTTAAGATAAATAAAAGAAAGTTAAAAAATAATAATTTTCAAGCTTATAGTAGTATTAATAATGATTATGATTTGTGGCATAGACGCTTAGGCCACATAGGAAAAGCAAAGTTTTTGGAATTGAAGAACAAACAAATGGTTGATGATAATGAATGTATTGAAAAAGTTGTACCTACTGAAAATTTGTGTGAAGCTTGTATAAATGGCAAACAAGCAAGACTATCTTTTCAAAAAGCCAAAGATAAAAGCTATATCAAACGACCATTGTTTGTTGTTCACTCAGATGTGTGCGGTCCTATTACTCCTTCAACGGTAAATAATAAAAATTATTTTGTTCTATTTGTAGATGATTATACACATTATTGTGTAACCTATTTGATTACATACAAATCCGATGTGTTTTCGGTTTTCCAAAACTTTGTTGCAAAAAGTGAGGCACATTTTAATTCTAAAATTGTTAATTTGTATTGTGATAATGGGGGAGAATATTTATCGAATGAGATGAAGGATTATTGTGCACAGAAAGGAATTAGCTATCACTTAACTGTTCCACGAACCCCTCAATTAAACGGTGTTTCCGAACGAATAGTTAGGACAATAACTGAAAAAGCACGCACTATGATAAGTGGTGCTAGTTTAGATAAAGCGTTTTGGGGTGAGGCAGTACTGACTGCCACATACTTAATTAATTTAACTCCAACTAAAGCTTTAAGTATTAACAAAACACCATTCGAATTGTGGCATGATAAGAAGCCCAAATTAAAGTATTTGAAGATTTTCGGTTCAACCGTATATATACATAGTAAGATTAGAAAAACTAAGTTCGATGAAAAGTCATGGAAGGGAATATTAATTGGCTATGAACCGAACGGGTATAAAGTGTGGGATGTGGAACAGGGAAAATCTCTTGTTGTTAGAGATGTGATAGTTGATGAAATAAATTACTTGAAAACTCGACCAGTAATGAGACCTGTTATAGTTGAAGAAAATATCTATAATAAAACTGATACATCTGACTTACAGTCAAAATCAGTAGAAATAGATAAAAGGTCTCATAAATCTGATAACGATGAATCAGATATATTAAAGGCGAGAGAAAAAGTAAATTCAGAAATGAAATTAGGTGATGAACCTAATAAATCTGTAACAGAAACAGATATGCACAATAATTCTCTATCTGAAAATCTTAATCACAATACTGAAAACAATACTGAACTCCGTAGGAGTGATAGGATTAAACAACGTCCTCCTATATCGTACAATGAATGTCACACACAGCATGATTTTTTAATGTGTGCAGAATCATTTATTAATAAGATTCGCAGTTCATATGAGGAAATTGAATCTAGAGAGGATAGGATTAAATGGGAACATGCGATAAATGACGAAATCAATTCATTGCTAACAAATAAAACTTGGACACTGGTTGAAAAACCAGAAAATAGAAACATTGTCGATTGTAAATGGGTATTCACCATTAAAACAGATGAACACGGAAATCCATCAAAATATAAGGCGCGTCTTGTTGCTCGCGGTTTCGGTCAAAAATACTTAATTGATTATGATGAAACATTTGCACCAGTTGCGAGAATGGCAAGTTTTAGATGCATAATTGCCATAGCTAATCAATTCAATTTATTGTTACACCATATGGATGTGAAAACAGCATTCTTAAATGGTAAATTAAAAGAGGAAATTTTTATGAAAGTTCCCCAAGGAATTGTAAGTAAACCCAACCAAGTCTGTAAATTAAATAAAGCCTTATATGGTTTGAAACAGGCAGCGAGGTGCTGGTTTGAGGTATTTGAAAAAAGCCTTATAGATGAAGGTTTCCGTAGTTCACCAGTCGACAGATGTTTATATATACTAGATAGAGGAAATATAGAAAATAATATATATGTTGTACTATATGTGGATGATTTAATGATTGCTACTGCAAAAGACGATACCATGAAAAATTTTAAAACATACCTAATGAATAAATTTAATATGGTAGATTTGAAGGAAATTAGTCTTTTCTTAGGTATAAAGATTGAACGAAAACAGAATAAAATATCTTTAAGTCAAACTAATTATATTAATACAGTTCTTAGAAGATTTAATATGCATGAGTGTAATCCTGTGAGCACTCCTTTGCCAAGTAAATTAGATTATTTAGCATTGAATTCTGAGGAAGAGTGTGAAGCACCATGTAAAAATTTAATTGGTTGTTTAATGTACATAATGGTATGTACAAGGCCTGATTTGAGTACTGCAGTAAACATTTTAAGTAGATATACAAATAAAAATAATAAGGAACTTTGGCAGAATTTAAAACATGTATTAAGATATCTCAAAGGTTCTAGTAAAATTACATTGAACTATGTAAGAGATAATTATAATAATATAATAACCGGTTACGTTGATTCTGATTGGGGAGGCCATGACGAGAATGATAGACGAAGTACTACAGGTTATTTATTTCAATTATTTGAACGATGCACTATAAGTTGGTCTACAAGACGACAAGCATCGGTAGCTGCATCATCTACTGAAGCAGAATACATGGCACTATTTGAAGGTGTAAGAGAAGCTATATGGTTAAAGTCCTTAATAGTTAGTATGAGTATAGAAATATCAAAACCGATTATAATATATGAAGACAATAACGGTTGCATTAGTATAGCAAATAATCCTAGCAATCATAAAAAATCGAAACATATAGACATCAAATACCATTTTTCAAGAGAGCAAATAGAGAAAAATGTAATAAAACTTGAATATATTTCCACAGAGAATCAGGTTGCAGACATTTTTACAAAGCCTCTATCAGCTACAAAATTTGTGGAGTTCAGGACAAAGATGGGCCTGGAAGGATAAAAAAAAAAAAAAAATATTATTAAAAATATATACGTAATATAGTAAATGTAGTATTATAAGTTTTTACGATCGGGTCTGATTAGGTTTTCTGGGTTTTCCTAATCCTATGCAACAAATGTTGGACCACGTGTACTCTCCCAGAAACGGCAAGGAACGAGACGTGAGTTTTTTGAAAGGAACAGTTTATTACCTTGAAGAAAATAGTAGAGTCAATTTTGAGGGGGCGTGTTGGAGTTTCCGACGGTTTCAAAATAGCCTCTACTTCTATTGTCCTTCAAGTGACCGAAGGCAGTATAAGGGCTGCAAGCCAGATGCGTCACAAGAGGGTACTACCTGGAAAAACCCCGACGCGCCAGGCTAAGCAGTAAAAATTAGAAAGCGCGCTGTAGCGGGTAGACAAGGACTCTGTATCCTTGTTCTATGGTTTGATTTTTAGGCTTGCATTGCCGTGGACATTTTTCTCAAGTCAGTCTGCTGTAGATCCTCTTCAAGGAAAGACGTTCCGTTCCGAGCCGTTAATAAAGTCTTGTTTTCTACAAAACTTTGTCTCAGATTATTTGGTACCCTATTCCAATACATATTAGGATATGTTATAAGGTATTTTCAATGATACACTGCATATTACGTTATATTAGAAGGTATTTTCAATGATACACTGCATATTACGTTATATTATAAGGTATTTTCAATGATACACTGCATATTACGTTATATTATAATGTATTTTCAATGATACACTGCATATTACGTTATATTATAATGTATTTTCAATGATACACTGCATATTACGTTATATTATAAGGTATTTTCAATGATACACTGCATATTACGTTATATTAGAAGGTATTTTCAATGATACACTGCATATTACGTTATATTATAAGGTATTTTCAATGATACACTGCATATTACGTTATATTACATGGTATTTTCAATGATACACTGCATATTACGTTATATTATAAGGTATTTTCAATGATACACTGCATATTACGTTATATTAGAAGGTATTTTCAATGATACACTGCATATTACGTTATATTATAAGGTATTTTCAAAGATACACTACAAATTACCATATATTATAAGGTATTTTCAAAGATACACTGCATATTACGTTATATTATAAGGTATTTTCAATGATTCACTGCATATTACGTTATATTATAAGGTATTTTCAATGATACACTGCATATTACGTTATATTATAAGGTATTTTCAATGATACACTGCATATAACGTTATATTATAAGGTATTTTCAATGCTACACTGCATATTACGATATATTATATGGTGTTTTCAATGATACACTCCATATTACGTAATATTATAAGGTATTTTCAATGATACACTGCATATTACGTTATATTATAAGGTATTTTCATTGATACACTACAAATTACCATATATTATAAGGTATTTTCAATGATACACTGCATAATACGTTATATCATAAGGTATTTTCAATGATACACTGCATATTACGTTATATGATAAGGTATTTTCAATGATAAACTACTATATATTATAAGGTATTTTCAATGATAAGCTACTATATCTTATAAGGTATTTTCCATGATACACTGCATATTACGTTATATTATAAGGTATTTTCAATGATACACTGTATATTACGTTATATTATTAGGTATTTTCAATGATAAACTGCCTATTACGTTATATTATAAGGTATTTTCAATGATACACTGCATATTACGTTATATTATAAGGTATTTTCATTGATACACTACAAATTACCATATATTATAAGGTATTTTCAATGATACACTGCATAATACGTTATATCATAAGGTATTTTCAATGATACACTGCATATTACGTTATATTATAAGGTATTTTCAATGATAAACTACTATATATTATAAGGTATTTTCAATGATAAGCTACTATGTCTTATAAGGTATTTTCAATGATACACTGCATATTACGTTATATTATAAGCTTTTTCAATGGTAAACTACTATATATTATAAGGTATTTTCAAAGATACACTGCATATTACGTTATATTATAAGGTATTTTCAATGATACACTGCATATTACGTTATATTATAAGGTATTTTCAATGATACACTGCATAATACGTTATATCATAAGGTATTTTCAATGATACACTGCATATTACGTTATATTATAAGCTTTTTCAATGGTAAACTACTATATATTATAAGGTATTTTCAATGATACACTGCATATTACGTTATATTATAAGGTATTTTCAATGATACACTGTATATTACGTTATATTATAAGGTATTTTCAATGATAAACTGCATATAACGTTATATTATAAGGTATTTTCAATGATAAACTACTAAATATTATAAGGTATTTTCAATGATACACTGCATATTACGTTATATTATAAGGTATTTTCAATGATACACTGCATATAACGTTATATTATAAGGTATTTTCAATGATACACTGCATATTACGTTATATTATAAGGTACTTTCATTGATACACTACAAATTACCATATATTATAAGGTATTTTCAAAGATGCACTGCATATTACGTTATATTATAAGGTATTTTCAATGATTCACTGCATATTACGATATATTATATGGTATTTTCAATGATACACTGCATATTACGTTATATTATAATGTACTTTCATTGATACACTACAAATTACCATATATTATAAGGTATTTTCAAAGATACACTGCATATTACGTTATATTATAAGGTATTTTCAATGATTCACTGCATATTACGTTATATTAAAAGGTAGTTTCAATGATACACTGCATGTTACGTTATATTATAAGGTATTTTCAATGATAAACTACTAAATATTATAAGGTATTTTCAATGATACACTGCATATTACGTTATATTATAAGGTATTTTCAATGATACACTGCATATAACGTTATATTATAAGGTATTTTCAATGATACACTGCATATTACGATATATTATATGGTGTTTTCAATGATACACTCCATATTACGTAATATTATAAGGTATTTTCAATGATACACTGCATATTACGTTATATTATAAGGTATTTTCAATGATACACTGCATATTACGTTATATTATAAGGTACTTTCATTGATACACTACAAATTACCATATATTATAAGGTATTTTCAAAGATACACTGCATATTACGTTATATTATAAGGTATTTTCAATGATTCACTGCATATTACGTTATATTATAAGGTATTTTCAATGATACACTGCATATTACGTTATATTATAAGGTATTTTCAATGATAAACTACTAAATATTATAAGGTATTTTCAATGATACACTGCATATTACGTTATATTATAAGGTATTTTCAATGATACACTGCATATAACGTTATATTATAAGGTATTTTCAATGATACACTGCATATTACGATATATTATATGGTGTTTTCAATGATACACTGCATATTACGTTATATCATAAAGCATTTTCAATGATACACTGCATATTACGATATATTATAAGGTATTTTCAATGATACACTGCATATTACGTTGTATTATAAGGTATTTTCATTGATAGACTAGAATTACCATATATTCCAAGGTATTTTCAATGATACACTGCATATTACGTTTTATTATAAGGTATTTTCAATGATACACGGCATATTACGTTATATTATATGGTATTTTCAATGATACACTGCATATTACGTTATATTATAACGTATTTTCAATGATAAACTGCATATTACGTTATATTATAAGGTATTTTCAATGATAAACTACTAAATATTATAAGGTATTTTCAATGATACACTGCATATTACGTTATATTATAAGGTATTTTCAATGATACACTGCATATAACGTTATATTATAAGGTATTTTCAATGATACACTGCATATTACGATATATTATATGGTGTTTTCAATGATACACTGCATATTACGAAATATTATAAGGTATTTTCAATGATACACTGCATATTACGTTATATTATAAGGTATTTTCAATGACACACTGCATATTACGTTATATTATAAGGTATTTGCAATGATACACTGCATATTACGATATATTATATGGTATTTTCAATGATACACTGCATATTATGATATATTATAAGGTATTTTCAATGATACACTGCATATTACGTTATATTATAAGGTACTTTCATTGATACACTACAAATTACCATATATTATAAGGTATTATCAAAGATACACTGCATATTACGTTATATTATAAGGTATTTTCAATGATACACTGCATATTACGTTATATTATAAGGTATTTTCAATGATACACTGCATATTACGTTATATTATAAGGTATTTTCAATGATAAACTACTAAATATTATAAGGTATTTTCAATGATACACTCCATATTACGTAATATTATAAGGTATTTTCAATGATACACTGCATATAACGTTATATTATAAGGTATTTTCAATGATACACTGCATATTACGATATATTATATGGTGTTTTCAATGATACACTCCATATTACGTAATATTATAAGGTATTTTCAATGATAAACTACGATATCTTATAAGGTATTTTCAATGATACACTGCATATTACGTTATATTATAAGGTATTTTCAATGATACACTGCATATTACGTTATATTATAAGGTATTTTCAATAATACACTGTATATTACGTTATATTACATGGTATTTTCAATGATACACAGCATATTACGTTATATTTTATGGTATTTTCAATGATACACTGCATATTACGTTATATTATAAGGTATTTTCAATGATACACTGCATATTAGGATATGTTATAAGGTATTTTCTATGATACACAGCATATTACGTTATATTATAAGGTATTGTCAATGATACACTGCATATTACGTTATATTATAAGGTATTTTCAATGATACACTGCATATTACGTTATATTATAAGGTTTTTTCAATGATACACTGCATATTACGTTATATTACATGGTATTTTCAATGATACACTGCATATTACGTTATATTATAAGGTATTTTCAATGATACACTGCATATTACGTTATATTAGAAGGTATTTTCATTGATACACTGCATATTACGTTATATTATAAGGTATTTTCAAAGATACACTGCATATTACGTTATATTACATGGTATTTTCAATGATACACTGCATATTAGGATATGTTATAAGGTATTTTCAATGATACACTGCATATTACGTTATATTAGAAGGTATTTTCAATGATACACTGCATATTACGTTATATTATAAGGTATTTTCAATGATACACTGCATATTACGTTATATTATAATGTATTTTCAATGATACACTGCATATTACGTTATATTATAAGGTATTTTCAATTGTAAACTACTATATACCATAAGGTATTTTCAATGATACACTGCATAATACGTTATATCATAAGGTATTTTCAATGATACACTGCATATTACGTTATATTATAAGGTATTTTCAATGATAAACTACTATATATTATAAGGTATTTTCAATGATAAACTACTAAATATTATAAGGTATTTTCAATGACACACTGCATATTACGTTATATTATAAGGTATTTGCAATGATACACTGCATATTACGATATATTATATGGTATTTTCAATGATACACTTCATATTACGTTATATTATAAGGTATTTTCAATGATACACTGCATATAACGTTATATTATAAGGTATTTTCAATGATACACTGCATATTACGATATATTATATGGTGTTTTCAATGATAAACTACTAAATATTATAAGGTATTTTCAATGATACACTGCATATTACGTTATATTATAAGGTATTTTCAATGATACACTGCATATTACGTTATATTATAAGGTATTTTCAATGATACACTGCATATTACGTTATATTATAAGGTACTTTCATTGATACACTACAAATTACCATATATTATAAGGTATTATCAAAGATACACTGCATATTACGTTATATTATAAGGTATTTTCAATGATTCACTGCATATTACGTTATATTATAAGGTATTTTCAATGATACACTGCATATTACGTTATATTATAAGGTATTATCACTGATAAACTACTAAATATTATAAGGTATTTTCAATGATACACTGCATATTACGTTATATTATAAGGTATTTTCAATGATACACTGCATATAACGTTATATTATAAGGTATTTTCAATGATACACTGCATATTACGATATATTATATGGTGTTTTCAATGATACACTCCATATTACGTAATATTATAAGGTATTTTCAATGATACACTGCATATTACGTTATATTATAAGGTATTTTCAATTGTAAACTACTATATATCATAAGGTATTTTCAATGATACACTGCATAATACGTTATATCATAAGGTATTTTCAATGATACACTGCATATTACGTTATATTATAAGGTATTTTCAATGATAAACTACTATATATTATAAGGTATTTTCAATGATAAGCTACTATATCTTATAAGGTATTTTCAATGATACACTGCATATTACGTTATATTATAAGGTATTTTCATTGATACACTACAAATTACCATATATTATAAGGTATTTTCAAAGATACACTGCATATTACGTTATATTATAAGGTATTTTCAATGATTCACTGCATATTACGTTATATTATAAGGTATTTTCAATGATACACTGCATATTACGTTATATTATAAGGTATTTTTAATGATACACTGCATATAACGTTATATTATAAGGTATTTTCAATGATACACTGCATATTACGATATATTATATGGTGTTTTCAATGATACACTCCATATTACGTAATATTATAAGGTATTTTCAATGATACACTGCATATTACGTTATATTATAAGGTATTTTCATTGATACACTACAAATTACCATATATTATAAGGTATTTTCAATGATACACTGCATAATACGTTATATCATAAGGTATTTTCAATGATACACTGCATATTACGTTATATTATAAGGTATTTTCATTGATACACTACAAATTACCATATATTATAAGGTATTTTCAATGATACACTGCATAATACGTTATATCATAAGGTATTTTCAATGATACACTGCATATTACGTTATATGATAAGGTATTTTCAATGATAAACTACTATATATTATAAGGTATTTTCAATGATAAGCTACTATATCTTATAAGGTATTTTCCATGATACACTGCATATTACGTTATATTATAAGGTATTTTCAATGATACACTGTATATTACGTTATATTATTAGGTATTTTCAATGATAAACTGCCTATTACGTTATATTATAAGGTATTTTCAATGATACACTGCATATTACGTTATATTATAAGGTATTTTCATTGATACACTACAAATTACCATATATTATAAGGTATTTTCAATGATACACTGCATAATACGTTATATCATAAGGTATTTTCAATGATACACTGCATATTACGTTATATTATAAGGTATTTTCAATGATAAACTACTATATATTATAAGGTATTTTCAATGATAAGCTACTATGTCTTATAAGGTATTTTCAATGATACACTGCATATTACGTTATATTATAAGCTTTTTCAATGGTAAACTACTATATATTATAAGGTATTTTCAAAGATACACTGCAGATTACGTTATATTATAAGGTATTTTCAATGATACACTGTATATTACGTTATATTATAAGGTATTTTCAATGATAAACTGCATATAACGTTATATTATAAGGTATTTTCAATGATAAGCTACTATATCTTATAAGGTATTTTCAATGATACACTGCATATTACGTTATATTATAAGGTATTTTCATTGATACACTACAAATTACCATATATTATAAGGTATTTTCAAAGATACACTGCATATTACGTTATATTATAAGGTATTTTCAATGATTCACGCATATTACGTTATATTATAAGGTATTTTCAATGATACACTGCATATTACGTTATATTATAAGGTATTTTCAATGATACACTGCATATAACGTTATATTATAAGGTATTTTCAATGCTACACTGCATATTACGATATATTATATGGTGTTTTCAATGATACACTGCATAATACGTTATATCATAAGGTATTTTCAATGATACACTGCATATTACGTTATATTATAAGGTATTTTCAATGATACACTGCATATTACGTTATATTATAAGGTATTTTCAATGATACACTGCATATAACGTTATATTATAAGGTATTTTCAATGCTACACTGCATATTACGATATATTATATGGTGTTTTCAATGATACACTGCATAATACGTTATATCATAAGGTATTTTCAATGATACACTGCATATTACGTTATATTATAAGGTATTTTCAAAGATACACTACAAATTACCATATATTATAAGGTATTTTCAATGATACACTGCATATTACGTTATATTATAAGGTATTTTCAATGATTCACTGCATATTACGTTATATTATAAGGTATTTTCAATGATACACTGCATATTACGTTATATTATAAGGTATTTTCAATGATACACTGCATATAACGTTATATTATAAGGTATTTTCAATGCTACACTGCATATTACGATATATTATATGGTGTTTTCAATGATACACTCCATATTACGTAATATTATAAGGTATTTTCAATGATACACTGCATATTACGTTATATTATAAGGTATTTTCATTGATACACTACAAATTACCATATATGATAAGGTATTTTCAATGATAAACTACTATATATTATAAGGTATTTTCAATGATAAGCTACTATATCTTATAAGGTATTTTCCATGATACACTGCATATTACGTTATATATATAAGGTATTTTCAATGATACACTGTATATTACGTTATATTATTAGGTATTTTCAATGATAAACTGCCTATTACGATATATTATATGGTGTTTTCAATGATACACTCCATATTACGTAATATTATAAGGTATTTTCAATGATACACTGCATATTACGTTATATTATAAGGTATTTTCAATGATACACTGCATATTACGTTATATTGTAAGGTACTTTCATTGATACACTACAAATTACCATATATTATAAGGTATTTTCAAAGATACACTGCATATTACGTTATATTATAAGGTATTTTCAATGATTCACTGCATATTACGTTATATTATAAGGTATTTTCAATGATACACTGCATATTACGTTATATTATAAGGTATTTTCAATGATAAACTACTAATATTATAAGGTATTTTCAATGATACACTGCATATTACGTTATATTATAAGGTATTTTCAATGATACACTGCATATAACGTTATATTATAAGGTATTTTCAATGATACACTGCATATTACGATATATTATATGGTGTTTTCAATGATACACTGCATATTACGTTATATCATAAAGCATTTTCAATGATACACTGCATATTACGATATATTATAAGGTATTTTCAATGATACACTGCATATTACGTTGTATTATAAGGTATTTTCATTGATAGACTAGAATTACCATATATTCCAAGGTATTTTCAATGATACACTGCATATTACGTTTTATTATAAGGTATTTTCAATGATACACGGCATATTACGTTATATTATATGGTATTTTCAATGATACACTGCATATTACGTTATATTATAACGTATTTTCAATGATAAACTGCATATTACGTTATATTATAAGGTATTTTCAATGATAAACTACTAAATATTATAAGGTATTTTCAATGATACACTGCATATTACGTTATATTATAAGGTATTTTCAATGATACACTGCATATAACGTTATATTATAAGGTATTTTCAATGCTACACTGCATATTACGATATATTATATGGTGTTTTCAATGATACACTGCATAATACGTTATATCATAAGGTATTTTCAATGATACACTGCATATTACGTTATATTATAAGGTATTTTCAAAGATACACTACAAATTACCATATATTATAAGGTATTTTCAAAGATACACTGCATATTACGTTATATTATAAGGTATTTTCAATGATTCACTGCATATTACGTTATATTATAAGGTATTTTCAATGATACACTGCATATTACGTTATATTATAAGGTATTTTCAATGATACACTGCATATAACGTTATATTATAAGGTATTTTCAATGCTACTCTGCATATTACGATATATTATATGGTGTTTTCAATGATACACTCCATATTACGTAATATTATAAGGTATTTTCAATGATACACTGCATATTACGTTATATTATAAGGTATTTTCATTGATACACTACAAATTACCATATATGATAAGGTATTTTCAATGATAAACTACTATATATTATAAGGTATTTTCAATGATAAGCTACTATATCTTATAAGGTATTTTCCATGATACACTGCATATTACGTTATATTATAAGGTATTTTCAATGATACACTGTATATTACGTTATATTATTAGGTATTTTCAATGATAAACTGCCTATTACGATATATTATATGGTGTTTTCAATGATACACTCCATATTACGTAATATTATAAGGTATTTTCAATGATACACTGCATATTACGTTATATTATAAGGTATTTTCAATGATACACTGCATATTACGTTATATTGTAAGGTACTTTCATTGATACACTACAAATTACCATATATTATAAGGTATTTTCAAAGATACACTGCATATTACGTTATATTATAAGGTATTTTCAATGATTCACTGCATATTACGTTATATTATAAGGTATTTTCAATGATACACTGCATATTACGTTATATTATAAGGTATTTTCAATGATAAACTACTAAATATTATAAGGTATTTTCAATGATACACTGCATATTACGTTATATTATAAGGTATTTTCAATGATACACTGCATATTACGTTATATTATAAGGTATTTTCAATGATACACTGCATATTACGATATATTATATGGTGTTTTCAATGATACACTGCATATTACGTTATATCATAAAGCATTTTCAATGATACACTGCATATTACGATATATTATAAGGTATTTTCAATGATACACTGCATATTACGTTGTATTATAAGGTATTTTCATTGATAGACTAGAATTACCATATATTCCAAGGTATTTTCAATGATACACTGCATATTACGTTTTATTATAAGGTATTTTCAATGATACACGGCATATTACGTTATATTATATGGTATTTTCAATGATACACTGCATATTACGTTATATTATAACGTATTTTCAATGATAAACTGCATATTACGTTATATTATAAGGTATTTTCAATGATAAACTACTAAATATTATAAGGTATTTTCAATGATACACTGCATATTACGTTATATTATAAGGTATTTTCAATGATACACTGCATATAACGTTATATTATAAGGTATTTTCAATGATACACTGCATATTACGATATATTATATGGTGTTTTCAATGATACACTGCATATTACGAAATATTATAAGGTATTTTCAATGATACACTGCATATTACGTTATATTATAAGGTATTTTCAATGACACACTGCATATTACGTTATATTATAAGGTATTTGCAATGATACACTGCATATTACGATATATTATATGGTATTTTCAATGATACACTGCATATTATGATATATTATAAGGTATTTTCAATGATACACTGCATATTACGTTATATTATAAGGTACTTTCATTGATACACTACAAATTACCATATATTATAAGGTATTATCAAGGATACACTGCATATTACGTTATATTATAAGGTATTTTCAATGATTCACTGCATATTACGTTATATTATAAGGTATTTTCAATAATACACTGTATATTACGTTATATTACATGGTATTTTCAATGATACACAGCATATTACGTTATATTTTATGGTATTTTCAATGATACACTGCATATTACGTTATATTATAAGGTATTTTCAATGATACACTGCATATTAGGATATGTTATAAGGTATTTTCTATGATACACAGCATATTACGTTATATTATAAGGTATTGTCAATGATACACTGCATATTACGTTATATTATAAGGTATTTTCAATGATACACTGCATATTACGTTATATTATAAGGTATTTTCAATGATACACTGCATATTACGTTATATTACATGGTATTTTCAATGATACACTGCATATTACGTTATATTATAAGGTATTTTCAATGATACACTGCATATTACGTTATATTAGAAGGTATTTTCAATGATACACTGCATATTACGTTATATTATAAGGTATTTTCAAAGATACACTGCATATTACGTTATATTACATGGTATTTTCAATGATACACTGCATATTAGGATATGTTATAAGGTATTTTCAATGATACACTGCATATTACGTTATATTAGAAGGTATTTTCAATGATACACTGCATATTACGTTATATTATAAGGTATTTTCAATGATACACTGCATATTACGTTATATTATAAGGTATTTTCAATGATACACTGCATATTACGTTATATTATAAGGTATTTTCAATTGTAAACTACTATATACCATAAGGTATTTTCAATGATACACTGCATAATACGTTATATCATAAGGTATTTTCAATGATACACTGCATATTACGTTATATTATAAGGTATTTTCAATGATAAACTACTATATATTATAAGGTATTTTCAATGATAAACTACTAAATATTATAAGGTATTTTCAATGACACACTGCATATTACGATATATTATAAGGAATTTTCAATGATAAACTACGCTATATTATAAGGTATTTTCAATGATACACTTCATATTACGTTATATTATAAGGTATTTTCAATGATACACTGCATATAACGTTATATTATAAGGTATTTTCAATGATACACTGCATATTACGATATATTATATGGTGTTTTCAATGATAAACTACTAAATATTATAAGGTATTTTCAATGATACACTGCATATTACGTTATATTATAAGGTATTTTCAATGATACACTGCATATAACGTTATATTATAAGGTATTTTCAATGATACACTGCATATTACGTTATATTATAAGGTACTTTCATTGATACACTACAAATTACCATATATTATAAGGTATTATCAAAGATACACTGCATATTACGTTATATTATAAGGTATTTTCAATGATACACTGCATATTACGTTATATTATAAGGTATTTTCAATGATACACTGCATATTACGTTATATTATAAGGTATTATCAATGATAAACTACTAAATATTATAAGGTATTTTCAATGATACACTGCATATTACGTTATATTATAAGGTATTTTCAATGATACACTGCATATAACGTTATATTATAAGGTATTTTCAATGATACACTGCATATTACGATATATTATATGGTGTTTTCAATGATACACTCCATATTACGTAATATTATAAGGTATTTTCAATGATACACTGCATATTACGTTATATTATAAGGTATTTTCAATGATACACTGCATAATACGTTATATCATAAGGTATTTTCAATGATACACTGCATAATACGTTATATCATAAGGTATTTTCAATGATACACTGCATATTACGTTATATTATAAGGTATTTTCAATGATACACTGCATATTACGTTATATTATAAGGTATTTTCAATGATACACTGCATATAACGTTATATTATAAGGTATTTTCAATGATACACTGCATATTACGATATATTATATGGTGTTTTCAATGATACACTGCATATTACGTTATATCATAAAGCATTTTCAATGATACACTGCATATTACGATATATTATAAGGTATTTTCAATGATACACTGCATATTACGTTGTATTATAAGGTATTTTCATTGATAGACTAGAATTACCATATATTCCAAGGTATTTTCAATGATACACTGCATATTACGTTTTATTATAAGGTATTTTCAATGATACACGGCATATTACGTTATATTATATGGTATTTTCAATGATACACTGCATATTACGTTATATTATAACGTATTTTCAATGATAAACTGCATATTACGTTATATTATAAGGTATTTTCAATGATAAACTACTAAATATTATAAGGTATTTTCAATGATACACTGCATATTACGTTATATTATAAGGTATTTTCAATGATACACTGCATATAACGTTATATTATAAGGTATTTTCAATGATACACTGCATATTACGATATATTATATGGTGTTTTCAATGATACACTGCATATTACGAAATATTATAAGGTATTTTCAATGATACACTGCATATTACGTTATATTATAAGGTATTTTCAATGATACACTGCATATTACGTTATATTATAAGGTATTTGCAATGATACACTGCATATTACGATATATTATATGGTATTTTCAATGATACACTGCATATTATGATATATTATAAGGTATTTTCAATGATACACTGCATATTACGTTATATTATAAGGTACTTTCATTGATACACTACAAATTACCATATATTATAAGGTATTATCAAGGATACACTGCATATTACGTTATATTATAAGGTATTTTCAATGATTCACTGCATATTACGTTATATTATAAGGTATTTTCAATAATACACTGTATATTACGTTATATTACATGGTATTTTCAATGATACACAGCATATTACGTTATATTTTATGGTATTTTCAATGATACACTGCATATTACGTTATATTATAAGGTATTTTCAATGATACACTGCATATTAGGATATGTTATAAGGTATTTTCTATGATACACAGCATATTACGTTATATTATAAGGTATTGTCAATGATACACTGCATATTACGTTATATTATAAGGTATTTTCAATGATACACTGCATATTACGTTATATTATAAGGTATTTTCAATGATACACTGCATATTACGTTATATTACATGGTATTTTCAATGATACACTGCATATTACGTTATATTATAAGGTATTTTCAATGATACACTGCATATTACGTTATATTATAAGGTATTTTCAATGATACACTGCATATTACGTTATATTATAAGGTATTTTCAAAGATACACTGCATATTACGTTATATTACATGGTATTTTCAATGATACACTGCATATTAGGATATGTTATAAGGTATTTTCAATGATACACTGCATATTACGTTATATTAGAAGGTATTTTCAATGATACACTGCATATTACGTTATATTATAAGGTATTTTCAATGATACACTGCATATTACGTTATATTATAATGTATTTTCAATGATACACTGCATATTACGTTATATTATAAGGTATTTTCAATTGTAAACTACTATATATCATAAGGTATTTTCAATGATACACTGCATAATACGTTATATCATAAGGTATTTTCAATGATACACTGCATATTACGTTATATTATAAGGTATTTTCAATGATAAACTACTATATATTATAAGGTATTTTCAATGATAAACTACTAAATATTATAAGGTATTTTCAATGACACACTGCATATTACGTTATATTATAAGGTATTTGCAATGATACACTGCATATTACGATATATTATATGGTATTTTCAATGATACACTTCATATTACGTTATATTATAAGGTATTTTCAATGATACACTGCATATAACGTTATATTATAAGGTATTTTCAATGATACACTGCATATTACGATATATTATATGGTGTTTTCAATGATAAACTACTAAATATTATAAGGTATTTTCAATGATACACTGCATATTACGTTATATTATAAGGTATTTTCAATGATACACTGCATATAACGTTATATTATAAGGTATTTTCAATGATACACTGCATATTACGTTATATTATAAGGTACTTTCATTGATACACTACAAATTACCATATATTATAAGGTATTATCAAAGATACACTGCATATTACGTTATATTATAAGGTATTTTCAATGATACACTGCATATTACGTTATATTATAAGGTATTTTCAATGATACACTGCATATTACGTTATATTATAAGGTATTATCAATGATAAACTACTAAATATTATAAGGTATTTTCAATGATACACTGCATATTACGTTATATTATAAGGTATTTTCAATGATACACTGCATATAACGTTATATTATAAGGTATTTTCAATGATACACTGCATATTACGATATATTATATGGTGTTTTCAATGATACACTCCATATTACGTAATATTATAAGGTATTTTCAATGATACACTGCATATTACGTTATATTATAAGGTATTTTCAATGATACACTGCATAATACGTTATATCATAAGGTATTTTCAATGATACACTGCATAATACGTTATATCATAAGGTATTTTCAATGATACACTGCATATTACGTTATATTATAAGGTATTTTCAATGATACACTGCATATTACGTTATATTATAAGGTATTTTCAATGATACACTGCATATAACGTTATATTATAAGGTATTTTCAATGATAAACTACTATATATTATAAGGTATTTTCAATGATAAGCTACTATATCTTATAAGGTATTTTCAATGATACACTGCATATTACGTTATATTATAAGGTATTTTCATTGATACACTACAAATTACCATATATTATAAGGTATTTTCAAAGATACACTGCATATTACGTTATATTATAAGGTATTTTCAATGATTCACTGCATATTACGTTATATTATAAGGTATTTTCAATGATACACTGCATATTACGTTATATTATAAGGTATTTTCAATGATACACTGCATATAACGTTATATTATAAGGTATTTTCAATGATACACTGCATATTACGATATATTATATGGTGTTTTCAATGATACACTCCATATTACGTAATATTATAAGGTATTTTCAATGATACACTGCATATTACGTTATATTATAAGGTATTTTCATTGATACACTACAAATTACCATATATTATAAGGTATTTTCAATGATACACTGCATAATACGTTATATCATAAGGTATTTTCAATGATACACTGCATATTACGTTATATTATAAGGTATTTTCATTGATACACTACAAATTACCATATATTATAAGGTATTTTCAATGATACACTGCATAATACGTTATATCATAAGGTATTTTCAATGATACACTGCATATTACGTTATATGATAAGGTATTTTCAATGATAAACTACTATATATTATAAGGTATTTTCAATGATAAGCTACTATATCTTATAAGGTATTTTCCATGATACACTGCATATTACGTTATATTATAAGGTATTTTCAATGATGCACTGTATATTACGTTATATTATTAGGTATTTTCAATGATAAACTGCCTATTACGTTATATTATAAGGTATTTTCAATGATACACTGCATATTACGTTATATTATAAGGTATTTTCATTGATACACTACAAATTACCATATATTATAAGGTATTTTCAATGATACACTGCATAATACGTTATATCATAAGGTATTTTCAATGATACACTGCATATTACGTTATATTATAAGGTATTTTCAATGATAAACTACTATATATTATAAGGTATTTTCAATGATAAGCTACTATGTCTTATAAGGTATTTTCAATGATACACTGCATATTACGTTATATTATAAGCTTTTTCAATGGTAAACTACTATATATTATAAGGTATTTTCAAAGATACACTGCATATTACGTTATATTATAAGGTATTTTCAATGATACACTGTATATTACGTTATATTATAAGGTATTTTCAATGATAAACTGCATATAACGTTATATTATAAGGTATTTTCAATGATAAGCTACTATATCTTATAAGGTATTTTCAATGATACACTGCATATTACGTTATATTATAAGGTATTTTCAATGATACACTACAAATTACCATATATTATAAGGTATTTTCAAAGATACACTGCATATTACGTTATATTATAAGGTATTTTCAATGATACACTGCATATTACGTTATATTATAAGGTATTTTCAATGATACACTGCATATTACGTTATATTATAAGGTATTTTCAATGATACACTGCATATAACGTTATATTATAAGGTATTTTCAATGCTACACTGCATATTACGATATATTATATGGTGTTTTCAATGATACACTGCATAATACGTTATATCATAAGGTATTTTCAATGATACACTGCATATTACGTTATATTATAAGGTATTTTCATTGATACACTACAAATTACCATATATTATAAGGTATTTTCAAAGATACACTGCATATTACGTTATATTATAAGGTATTTTCAATGATTCACTGCATATTACGTTATATTATAAGGTATTTTCAATGATACACTGCATATTACGTTATATTATAAGGTATTTTCAATGATACACTGCATATAACGTTATATAATAAGGTATTTTCAATGCTACACTGCATATTACGATATATTATATGGTGTTTTCAATGATACACTCCATATTACGTAATATTATAAGGTATTTTCAATGATACACTGCATATTACGTTATATTATAAGGTATTTTCATTGATACACTACAAATTACCATATATTATAAGGTATTTTCAATGATACACTGCATAATACGTTATATCATAAGGTATTTTCAATGATACACTGCATATTACGTTATATGATAAGGTATTTTCAATGATAAACTACTATATATTATAAGGTATTTTCAATGATAAGCTACTATATCTTATAAGGTATTTTCCATGATACACTGCATATTACGTTATATTATAAGGTATTTTCAATGATACACTGTATATTACGTTATATTATTAGGTATTTTCAATGATAAACTGCCTATTACGTTATATTATAAGGTATTTTCAATGATACACTGCATATTACGTTATATTATAAGGTATTTTCAATGATACACTGCATATAACGTTATATTATAAGGTATTTTCAATGATACACTGCATAATACGTTATATCATAAGGTATTTTCAATGATACACTGCATATTACGTTATATTATAAGCTTTTTCAATGGTAAACTACTATATATTATAAGGTATTTTCAAAGATACACTGCATATTACGTTATATTATAAGGTATTTTCAATGATACACTGTATATTACGTTATATTATAAGGTATTTTCAATGATAAACTGCATATTACGTTATATTATAAGGTATTTTCAATGATAAACTACTAAATATTATAAGGTATTTTCAATGATACACTGCATATTACGTTATATTATAAGGTATTTTCAATGATACACTGCATATAACGTTATATTATAAGGTATTTTCAATGATACACTGCATATTACGTTATATTATAAGGTACTTTCATTGATACACTACAAATTACCATATATTATAAGGTATTTTCAAAGATGCACTGCATATTACGTTATATTATAAGGTATTTTCAATGATTCACTGCATATTACGATATATTATATGGTATTTTCAATGATACACTGCATATTACGTTATATTATAATGTACTTTCATTGATACACTACAAATTACCATATATTATAAGGTATTTTCAAAGATACACTGCATATTACGTTATATTATAAGGTATTTTCAATGATTCACTGCATATTACGTTATATTAAAAGGTATTTTCAATGATACACTGCATGTTACGTTATATTATAAGGTATTTTCAATGATAAACTACTAAATATTATAAGGTATTTTCAATGATACACTGCATATTACGTTATATTATAAGGTATTTTCAATGATACACTGCATATAACGTTATATTATAAGGTATTTTCAATGATACACTGCATATTACGATATATTATATGGTGTTTTCAATGATACACTCCATATTACGTAATATTATAAGGTATTTTCAATGATACACTGCATATTACGTTATATTATAAGGTATTTTCAATGATACACTGCATATTACGTTATATTATAAGGTACTTTCATTGATACACTACAAATTACCATATATTATAAGGTATTTTCAAAGATACACTGCATATTACGTTATATTATAAGGTATTTTCAATGATTCACTGCATATTACGTTATATTATAAGGTATTTTCAATGATACACTGCATATTACGTAATATTATAAGGTATTTTCAATGATAAACTACTAAATATTATAAGGTATTTTCAATGATACACTGCATATTACGTTATATTATAAGGTATTTTCAATGATACACTGCATATAACGTTATATTATAAGGTATTTTCAATGATACACTGCATATTACGATATATTATATGGTGTTTTCAATGATACACTGCATATTACGTTATATCATAAAGCATTTTCAATGATACACTGCATATTACGATATATTATAAGGTATTTTCAATGATACACTGCATATTACGTTGTATTATAAGGTATTTTCATTGATAGACTAGAATTACCATATATTCCAAGGTATTTTCAATGATACACTGCATATTACGTTTTATTATAAGGTATTTTCAATGATACACGGCATATTACGTTATATTATATGGTATTTTCAATGATACACTGCATATTACGTTATATTATAACGTATTTTCAATGATAAACTGCATATTACGTTATATTATAAGGTATTTTCAATGATAAACTACTAAATATTATAAGGTATTTTCAATGATACACTGCATATTACGTTATATTATAAGGTATTTTCAATGATACACTGCATATAACGTTATATTATAAGGTATTTTCAATGATACACTGCATATTACGATATATTATATGGTGTTTTCAATGATACACTGCATATTACGAAATATTATATGGTATTTTCAATGATACACTGCATATTATGATATATTATAAGGTATTTTCAATGATACACTGCATATTACGTTATATTATAAGGTACTTTCATTGATACACTACAAATTACCATATATTATAAGGTATTATCAATGATACACTGCATATTACGTTATATTATAAGGTATTTTCAATTGTAAACTACTATATATCATAAGGTATTTTCAATGATACACTGCATAATACGTTATATCATAAGGTATTTTCAATGATACACTGCATATTACGTTATATTATAAGGTATTTTCAATGATAAACTACTATATATTATAAGGTATTTTCAATGATAAACTACTAAATATTATAAGGTATTTTCAATGATACACTGCATATTACGTTATATTATAAGGTATTTTCAATGATACACTGCATATTACGTTATATTATAAGGTATTTTCAATGATACACTGCATATTACGATATATTATATGGTATTTTCAATGATACACTGCATATTATGATATATTATAAGGTATTTTCAATGATACACTGCATATTACGTTATATTATAAGGTACTTTCATTGATACACTACAAATTACCATATATTATAAGGTATTATCAAAGATACACTGCATATTACGTTATATTATAAGGTATTTTCAATGATTCACTGCATATTACGTTATATTATAAGGTATTTTCAATGATACACTGCATATTACGTTATATTATAAGGTATTTTCAATGATAAACTACTAAATATTATAAGGTATTTTCAATGATACACTGCATATAACGTTATATTATAAGGTATTTTCAATGATACACTGCATATTATGATATATTATAAGGTATTTTCAATGATACACTGCATATTACGTTATATTATAAGGTACTTTCATTGATACACTACAAATTACCATATATTATAAGGTATTATCAAAGATACACTGCATATTACGTTATATTATAAGGTATTTTCAATGATTCACTGCATATTACGTTATATTATAAGGTATTTTCAATGATACACTGCATATTACGTTATATTATAAGGTATTTTCAATGATAAACTACTAAATATTATAAGGTATTTTCAATGATACACTCCATATTACGTAATATTATAAGGTATTTTCAATGATACACTGCATATAACGTTATATTATAAGGTATTTTCAATGATACACTGCATATTACGATATATTATATGGTGTTTTCAATGATACACTCCATATTACGTTATATTATAAGGTATTTTCAATGATAAACTACGATATATTAGAAGGTATTTTCAATGATACCCTGCATATTACGTTATATTATAAGGTATTTTCAATGATACACTGCATATTACGTTATATTATAAGGTATTTTCAATAATACACTGTATATTACGTTATATTACATGGTATTTTCAATGATACACAGCATATTACGTTATATTTTATGGTATTTTCAATGATACACTGCATATTACGTTATATTATAAGGTATTTTCAATGATACACTGCATATTAGGATATGTTATAAGGTATTTTCTATGATACACAGCATATTACGTTATATTATAAGGTATTGTCAATGATACACTGCATATTACGTTATATTATAAGGTATTTTCAATGATACACTGCATATTACGTTATATTATAAGGTATTTTCAATGATACACTGCATATTACGTTATATTACATGGTATTTTCAATGATACACTGCATATTACGTTATATTATAAGGTATTTTCAATGATACACTGCATATTACGTTATATTAGAAGGTATTTTCAATGATACACTGCATATTACGTTATATTATAAGGTATTTTCAATGATACACTGCATATTACGTTATATTACATGGTATTTTCAATGATACACTGCATATTAGGATATGTTATAAGGTATTTTCAATGATACACTGCATATTACGTTATATTAGAAGGTATTTTCAATGATACACTGCATATTACGTTATATTATAAGGTATTTTCAATGATACACTGCATATTACGTTATATTATAATGTATTTTCAATGATACACTGCATATTACGTTATATTATAAGGTATTTTCAATTGTAAACTACTATATACCATAAGGTATTTTCAATGATACACTGCATAATACGTTATATCATAAGGTATTTTCAATGATACACTGCATATTACGTTATATTATAAGGTATTTTCAATGATAAACTACTATATATTATAAGGTATTTTCAATGATAAACTACTAAATATTATAAGGTATTTTCAATGACACACTGCATATTACGTTATATTATAAGGTATTTGCAATGATACACTGCATATTACGATATATTATATGGTATTTTCAATGATACACTTCATATTACGTTATATTATAAGGTATTTTCAATGATACACTGCATATAACGTTATATTATAAGGTATTTTCAATGATACACTGCATATTACGATATATTATATGGTGTTTTCAATGATAAACTACTAAATATTATAAGGTATTTTCAATGATACACTGCATATTACGTTATATTATAAGGTATTTTCAATGATACACTGCATATAACGTTATATTATAAGGTATTTTCAATGATACACTGCATATTACGTTATATTATAAGGTACTTTCATTGATACACTACAAATTACCATATATTATAAGGTATTTTCAATGATACACTGCATATTACGATATATTATATGGTGTTTTCAATGATAAACTACTAAATATTATAAGGTATTTTCAATGATACACTGCATATTACGTTATATTATAAGGTATTTTCAATGATTCACTGCATATTACGTTATATTATAAGGTATTTTCAATGATACACTCCATATTACGTAATATTATAAGGTATTTTCAATGATACACTGCATATTACGTTATATTATAAGGTATTTTCAATTGTAAACTACTATATATCATAAGGTATTTTCAATGATACACTGCATAATACGTTATATCATAAGGTATTTTCAATGATACACTGCATATTACGTTATATTATAAGGTATTTTCAATGATAAACTACTATATATTATAAGGTATTTTCAATGATAAGCTACTATATCTTATAAGGTATTTTCAATGATACACTGCATATTACGTTATATTATAAGGTATTTTCATTGATACACTACAAATTACCATATATTATAAGGTATTTTCAAAGATACACTGCATATTACGTTATATTATAAGGTATTTTCAATGATTCACTGCATATTACGTTATATTATAAGGTATTTTCAATGATACACTGCATATTACGTTATATTATAAGGTATTTTCAATGATACACTGCATATAACGTTATATTATAAGGTATTTTCAATGATACACTGCATATTACGATATATTATATGGTGTTTTCAATGATACACTCCATATTACGTAATATTATAAGGTATTTTCAATGATACACTGCATATTACGTTATATTATAAGGTATTTTCATTGATACACTACAAATTACCATATATTATAAGGTATTTTCAATGATACACTGCATAATACGTTATATCATAAGGTATTTTCAAAGATACACTGCATATTACGTTATATTATAAGGTATTTTCAATGATTCACTGCATATTACGTTATATTATAAGGTATTTTCAATGATACACTGCATATTACGTTATATTATAAGGTATTTTCAATGATACACTGCATATTACGTTATATTATAAGGTATTTTCATTGATACACTACAAATTACCATATATTATAAGGTATTTTCAATGATACACTGCATAATACGTTATATCATAAGGTATTTTCAATGATACACTGCATATTACGTTATATGATAAGGTATTTTCAATGATAAACTACTATATATTATAAGGTATTTTCAATGATAAGCTACTATATCTTATAAGGTATTTTCCATGATACACTGCATATTACGTTATATTATAAGGTATTTTCAATGATACACTGTATATTACGTTATATTATTAGGTATTTTCAATGATAAACTGCCTATTACGTTATATTATAAGGTATTTTCAATGATACACTGCATATTACGTTATATTATAAGGTATTTTCATTGATACACTACAAATTACCATATATTATAAGGTATTTTCAATGATACACTGCATAATACGTTATATCATAAGGTATTTTCAATGATACACTGCATATTACGTTATATTATAAGGTATTTTCAATGATAAACTACTATATATTATAAGGTATTTTCAATGATAAGCTACTATGTCTTATAAGGTATTTTCAATGATACACTGCATATTACGTTATATTATAAGCTTTTTCAATGGTAAACTACTATATATTATAAGGTATTTTCAAAGATACACTGCATATTACGTTATATTATAAGGTATTTTCAATGATACACTGTATATTACGTTATATTATAAGGTATTTTCAATGATAAACTGCATATAACGTTATATTATAAGGTATTTTCAATGATAAGCTACTATATCTTATAAGGTATTTTCAATGATACACTGCATATTACGTTATATTATAAGGTATTTTCATTGATACACTACAAATTACCATATATTATAAGGTATTTTCAAAGATACACTGCATATTACGTTATATTATAAGGTATTTTCAATGATTCACTGCATATTACGTTATATTATAAGGTATTTTCAATGATACACTGCATATTACGTTATATTATATGGTGTTTTCAATGATACACTGCATATTACGTTATATCATAAAGCATTTTCAATGATACACTGCATATTACGATATATTATAAGGTATTTTCAATGATACACTGCATATTACGTTGTATTATAAGGTATTTTCATTGATAGACTAGAATTACCATATATTCCAAGGTATTTTCAATGATACACTGCATATTACGTTTTATTATAAGGTATTTTCAATGATACACGGCATATTACGTTATATTATATGGTATTTTCAATGATACACTGCATATTACGTTATATTATAACGTATTTTCAATGATAAACTGCATATTACGTTATATTATAAGGTATTTTCAATGATAAACTACTAAATATTATAAGGTATTTTCAATGATACACTGCATATTACGTTATATTATAAGGTATTTTCAATGATACACTGCATATAACGTTATATTATAAGGTATTTTCAATGATACACTGCATATTACGATATATTATATGGTGTTTTCAATGATACACTGCATATTACGAAATATTATAAGGTATTTTCAATGATACACTGCATATTACGTTATATTATAAGGTATTTTCAATGACACACTGCATATTACGTTATATTATAAGGTATTTGCAATGATACACTGCATATTACGATATATTATATGGTATTTTCAATGATACACTGCATATTATGATATATTATAAGGTATTTTCAATGATACACTGCATATTACGTTATATTATAAGGTACTTTCATTGATACACTACAAATTACCATATATTATAAGGTATTTTCAAAGATACACTGCATATTACGTTATATTATAAGGTATTTTCAATTGTAAACTACTATATATCATAAGGTATTTTCAATGATACACTGCATAATACGTTATATCATAAGGTATTTTCAATGATACACTGCATATTACGTTATATTATAAGGTATTTTCAATGATAAACTACTATATATTATAAGGTATTTTCAATGATAAACTACTAAATATTATAAGGTATTTTCAATGATACACTGCATATTACGTTATATTATAAGGTATTTTCAATGACACACTGCATATTACGTTATATTATAAGGTATTTGCAATGATACACTGCATATTACGATATATTATATGGTATTTTCAATGATACACTGCATATTATGATATATTATAAGGTATTTTCAATGATACACTGCATATTACGTTATATTATAAGGTACTTTCATTGATACACTACAAATACCATATATTATAAGGTATTATCAAAGATACACTGCATATTACGTTATATTATAAGGTATTTTCAATGATTCACTGCATATTACGTTATATTATAAGGTATTTTCAATGATACACTGCATATTACGTTATATTATAAGGTATTTTCAATGATAAACTACTAAATATTATAAGGTATTTTCAATGATACACTCCATATTACGTAATATTATAAGGTATTTTCAATGATACACTGCATATAACGTTATATTATAAGGTATTTTCAATGATACACTGCATATTACGATATATTATATGGTGTTTTCATGATACACTCCATATTACGTAATATTATAAGGTATTTTCAATGATAAACTACGATATATTAGAAGGTATTTTCAATGATACCCTGCATATTACGTTATATTATAAGGTATTTTCAATGATAGACTGCATATTACATTATATTATAAGGTATTTTCAATGACACACTGTATATTACGTTATATTACATGGTATTTTTCAATGATACACAGCATATTACGTTATATTTTATGGTATTTTCAATGATACACTGCATATTACGTTATATTATAAGGTATTTTCAATGATACACTGCATATTAGGATATGTTATAAGGTATTTTCTATGATACACAGCATATTACGTTATATTATAAGGTATTGTCAATGATACACTGCATATTACGTTATATTATAAGGTATTTTCAATGATACACTGCATATTACGTTATATTATAAGGTATTTTCAATGATACACTGCATATTACGTTATATTACATGGTATTTTCAATGATACACTGCATATTACGTTATATTATAAGGTATTTTCAATGATACACTGCATATTACGTTATATTAGAAGGTATTTTCAATGATACACTGCATATTACGTTATATTATAAGGTATTTTCAATGATACACTGCATATTACGTTATATTACATGGTATTTTCAATGATACACTGCATATTAGGATATGTTATAAGGTATTTTCAATGATACACTGCATATTACGTTATATTAGAAGGTATTTTCAATGATACACTGCATATTACGTTATATTATAAGGTATTTTCAATGATACACTGCATATTACGTTATATTATAATGTATTTTCAATGATACACTGCATATTACGTTATATTATAAGGTATTTTCAATTGTAAACTACTATATACCATAAGGTATTTTCAATGATACACTGCATAATACGTTATATCATAAGGTATTTTCAATGATACACTGCATATTACGTTATATTATAAGGTATTTTCAATGATAAACTACTATATATTATAAGGTATTTTCAATGATAAACTACTAAATATTATAAGGTATTTTCAATGACACACTGCATATTACGTTATATTATAAGGTATTTGCAATGATACACTGCATATTACGATATATTATATGGTATTTTCAATGATACACTTCATATTACGTTATATTATAAGGTATTTTCAATGATACACTGCATATAACGTTATATTATAAGGTATTTTCAATGATACACTGCATATTACGATATATTATATGGTGTTTTCAATGATAAACTACTAAATATTATAAGGTATTTTCAATGATACACTGCATATTACGTTATATTATAAGGTATTTTCAATGATACACTGCATATAACGTTATATTATAAGGTATTTTCAATGATACACTGCATATTACGTTATATTATAAGGTACTTTCATTGATACACTACAAATTACCATATATTATAAGGTATTATCAAAGATACACTGCATATTACGTTATATTATAAGGTATTTTCAATGATTCACTGCATATTACGTTATATTATAAGGTATTTTCAATGATACACTGCATATTACGTTATACTATAAGGTATTATCAATGATAAACTACTAAATATTATAAGGTATTTTCAATAATACACTGCATATTACGTTATATTATAAGGTATTTTCAATGATACACTGCATATAACGTTATATTATAAGGTATTTTCAATGATACACTGCATATTACGATATATTATATGGTGTTTTCAATGATACACTCCATATTACGTAATATTATAAGGTATTTTCAATGATACACTGCATATTACGTTATATTATAAGGTATTTTCAATTGTAAACTACTATATATCATAAGGTATTTTCAATGATACACTGCATAATACGTTATATCATAAGGTATTTTCAATGATACACTGCATATTACGTTATATTATAAGGTATTTTCAATGATAAACTACTATATATTATAAGGTATTTTCAATGATAAGCTACTATATCTTATAAGGTATTTTCAATGATACACTGCATATTACGTTATATTATAAGGTATTTTCATTGATACACTACAAATTACCATATATTATAAGGTATTTTCAAAGATACACTGCATATTACGTTATATTATAAGGTATTTTCAATGATTCACTGCATATTACGTTATATTATAAGGTATTTTCAATGATACACTGCATATTACGTTATATTATAAGGTATTTTCAATGATACACTGCATATAACGTTATATTATAAGGTATTTTCAATGATACACTGCATATTACGATATATTATATGGTGTTTTTCAATGATACACTCCATATTACGTAATATTATAAGGTATTTTCAATGATACACTGCATATTACGTTATATTATTAGGTATTTTCAATGATAAACTGCCTATTACGTTATATTATAAGGTATTTTCAATGATACACTGCATATTACGTTATATTATAAGGTATTTTCATTGATACACTACAAATTACCATATATTATAAGGTAATTTTCAATGATACACTGCATAATACGTTATATCATAAGGTATTTTCAATGATACACTGCATATTACGTTATATTATAAGGTATTTTCAATGATAAACTACTATATATTATAAGGTATTTTCAATGATAAGCTACTATGTCTTATAAGGTATTTTCAATGATACACTGCATATTACGTTATATTATAAGCTTTTTCAATGGTAAACTACTATATATTATAAGGTATTTTCAAAGATACACTGCATATTACGTTATATTATAAGGTATTTTCAATGATACACTGTATATTACGTTATATTATAAGGTATTTTCAATGATAAACTGCATATAACGTTATATTATAAGGTATTTTCAATGATAAGCTACTATATCTTATAAGGTATTTTCAATGATACACTGCATATTACGCTATATTATAAGGTATTTTCATTGATATACTACAAATTGCCATATATTATAAGGTACTTTCAATTATACACTGCATATTACGTTATATTATAAGGTATTTTCAATGATTCACTGCATATTACGTTATATTATAAGGTATTTTCAATGATACACTGCATATTACGTTATATTATAAGGTATTTTCAATGATACACTGCATATAACGTTATATTATAAGGTATTTTCAATGATACACTGCATATTACGATATATTATATGGTGTTTTCAATGATACACTGCATAATACGTTATATCATAAGGTATTTTCAATGATACACTGCATATTACGTTATATTATAAGGTATTTTCATTGATACACTACAAATTACCATATATTATAAGGTATTTTCAATGATACACTGCATAATACGTTATATCATAAGGTATTTTCAATGATACACTGCATATTACGTTATATGATAAGGTATTTTCAATGATAAACTACTATATATTATAAGGTATTTTCAATGATAAGCTACTATATCTTATAAGGTATTTTCCATGATACACTGCATATTACGTTATATTATAAGGTATTTTCAATGATACACTGTATATTACGTTATATTATTAGGTATTTTCAATGATAAACTGCCTATTACGTTATATTATAAGGTATTTTCAATGATACACTGCATATTACGTTATATTATAAGGTATTTTCATTGATACACTACAAATTACCATATATTATAAGGTATTTTCAATGATACACTGCATAATACGTTATATCATAAGGTATTTTCAATGATACACTGCATATTACGTTATATTATAAGGTATTTTCAATGATACACTACTATATATTATAAGGTATTTTCAATGATAAGCTACTATGTCTTATAAGGTATTTTCAATGATACACTGCATATTACGTTATATTATAAGCTTTTTCAATTGTAAACTACTATATATTATAAGGTATTTTCAAAGATACACTGCATATTACGTTATATTATAAGGTATTTTCAATGATACACTGCATTTTACGTTATATTATAAGGTATTTTCAATGATACACTGCATAATACGTTATATCATAGGTATTTTCAATGATACACTGCATATTACGTTATATTATAAGCTTTTTCAATGGTAAACTACTATATATTATAAGGTATTTTCAAAGATACACTGCATATTACGTTATATTATAAGGTATTTTCAATGATACACTGTATATTACGTTATATTATAAGGTATTTTCAATGATAAACTGCATATAACGTTATATTATAAGGTATTTTCAATGATAAGCTACTATATCTTATAAGGTATTTTCAATGATACACTGCATATTACGTTATATTATAAGGTATTTTCATTGATACACTACAAATTACCATATATTATAAGGTATTTTCAAAGATACACTGCATATTACGTTATATTATAAGGTATTTTCAATGATACACTGCATATTACGTTATATTATAAGGTATTTTCAATGATACACTGCATATTACGTTATATTATAAGGTATTTTCAATGATACACTGCATATAACGTTATATTATAAGGTATTTTCAATGCTACACTGCATATTACGATATATTATATGGTGTTTTCAATGATACACTCCATATTACGTAATATTATAAGGTATTTTCAATGATACACTGCATATTACGTTATATTATAAGGTATTTTCATTGATACACTACAAATTACCATATATTATAAGGTATTTTCAATGATACACTGCATAATACGTTATATCATAAGGTATTTTCAATGATACACTGCATATTACGTTATATGATAAGGTATTTTCAATGATAAACTACTATATATTATAAGGTATTTTCAATGATAAGCTACTATATCTTATAAGGTATTTTCCATGATACACTGCATATTACGTTATATTATAAGGTATTTTCAATGATACACTGTATATTACGTTATATTATTAGGTATTTTCAATGATAAACTGCCTATTACGTTATATTATAAGGTATTTTCAATGATACACTGCATATTACGTTATATTATAAGGTATTTTCATTGATACACTACAAATTACCATATATTATAAGGTATTTTCAATGATACACTGCATAATACGTTATATCATAAGGTATTTTCAATGATACACTGCATATTACGTTATATTATAAGGTATTTTCAATGATAAACTACTATATATTATAAGGTATTTTCAATGATAAGCTACTATGTCTTATAATGTATTTTCAATGATACACTGCATATTACGTTATATTATAAGCTTTTTCAATGGTAAACTACTATATATTATAAGGTATTTTCAAAGATACACTGCATATTACGTTATATTATAAGGTATTTTCAATGATACACTGCATATAACGTTATATTATAAGGTATTTTCAATGATACACTGCATATTACGTTATATTATAAGGTACTTTCATTGATACACTACAAATTACCATATATTATAAGGTATTTTCAAAGATGCACTGCATATTACGTTATATTATAAGGTATTTTCAATGATTCACTGCATATTACGATATATTATATGGTATTTTCAATGATACACTGAATATTACGTTATATTATAAGGTATTTTCAATGACACACTGCATATTACGTTATATTATAAGGTATTTGCAATGATACACTGCATATTACGATATATTATATGGTATTTTCAATGATACACTGCATATTATGATATATTATAAGGTATTTTCAATGATACACTGCATATTACGTTATATTATAAGGTACTTTCATTGATACACTACAAATTACCATATATTATAAGGTATTATCAATGATACACTGCATATTACGTTATATTATAAGGTATTTTCAATGATAAACTACTATATATCATAAGGTATTTTCAATGATACACTGCATAATACGTTATATCATAAGGTATTTTCAATGATACACTGCATATTACGTTATATTATAAGGTATTTTCAATGATAAACTACTATATATTATAAGGTATTTTCAATGATAAACTACTATATATTATAAGGTATTTTCAATGATACACTGCATATTACGTTATATTATAAGGTATTTTCAATGACACACTGCATATTACGTTATATTATAAGGTATTTGCAATGATACACTGCATATTACGATATATTATATGGTATTTTCAATGATACACTGCATATTATGATATATTATAAGGTATTTTCAATGATACACTGCATATTACGTTATATTATAAGGTATTTTCAATGATAAACTACTAAATATTATAAGGTATTTTCAATGATACACTCCATATTATGTAATATTATAAGGTATTTTCAATGATACACTGCATATAACGTTATATTATAAGGTATTTTCAATGATACACTGCATATTACGATATATTATATGGTGTTTTCAATGATACACTCCATATTACGTAATATTATAAGGTATTTTCAATGATACACTGCATATTACGTTATATTATAAGGTATTTTCAATTGTAAACTACTATATACCATAAGGTATTTTCAATGATACACTGCATAATACGTTATATCATAAGGTATTTTCAATGATACACTGCATATTACGTTATATTATAAGGTATTTTCAATGATAAACTACTATATATTATAAGGTATTTTCAATGATAAACTACTATATATTATAAGGTATTTTCAATGACACACTGCATATTACGTTATATTATAAGGTATTTGCAATGATACACTGCATATTACGATATATTATATGGTATTTTCAATGATACACTGCATATTATGATATATTATAAGGTATTTTCAATGATACACTGCATATTACGTTATATTATAAGGTACTTTCATTGATACACTACAAATTACCATATATTATAAGGTATTATCAAAGATACACTGCATATTACGTTATATTATAAGGTATTTTCAATGATACACTGCATATTACGTTATATTATAAGGTATTTTCAATGATACACTGCATATTACGTTATATTATATGGTATTTTCAATGATAAACTACTAAATATTATAAGGTATTTTCAATGATACACTGCATATTACGTTATATTATAAGGTATTTTCAATGATACACTGCATATAACGTTATATTATAAGGTATTTTCAATGATACACTGCATATTACGTTATATTATATGGTGTTTTCAATGATAAACTACTAAATATTATAAGGTACTTTCATTGATACACTACAAATTACCATATATTATAAGGTATTTTCAAAGATACACTGCATATTACGTTATATTATAAGGTATTTTCAATGATTCACTGCATATTACGTTATATTATAAGGTATTTTCAATGATACACTGCATATTACGTTATATTATAAGGTATTTTCAATGATAAACTACTAAATATTATAAGGTATTTTCAATGATACACTGCATATTACGTTATATTATAAGGTATTTTCAATGATACACTGCATATAACGTTATATTATAAGGTATTTTCAATGATACACTGCATATTACGATATATTATATGGTGTTTTCAATGATACACTCCATATTACGTAATATTATAAGGTATTTTCAATGATACACTGCATATTACGTTATATTATAAGGTATTTTCAATTGTAAACTACTATATATCATAAGGTATTTTCAAAGATACACTGCATATTACGTTATATTATAAGGTATTTTCAATGATACACTGTATATTACGTTATATTATAAGGTATTTTCAATGATAAACTGCATATAACGTTATATTATAAGGTATTTTCAATGATAAGCTACTATATCTTATAAGGTATTTTCAATGATACACTGCATATTACGTTATATTATAAGGTATTTTCATTGATATACTACAAATTGCCATATATTATAAGGTACTTTCAATTATACACTGCATATTACGTTATATTATAAGGTATTTTCAATGATTCACTGCATATTACGTTATATTATAAGGTATTTTCAATGATACACTGCATATTACGTTATATTATAAGGTATTTTCAATGATACACTGCATATAACGTTATATTATAAGGTATTTTCAATGATACACTGCATATTACGATATATTATATGGTGTTTTCAATGATACACTGCATAATACGTTATATCATAAGGTATTTTCAATGATACACTGCATATTACGTTATATTATAAGGTATTTTCATTGATACACTACAAATTACCATATATTATAAGGTATTTTCAATGATACACTGCATAATACGTTATATCATAAGGTATTTTCAATGATACACTGCATATTACGTTATATGATAAGGTATTTTCAATGATAAACTACTATATATTATAAGGTATTTTCAATGATAAGCTACTATATCTTATAAGGTATTTTCCATGATACACTGCATATTACGTTATATTATAAGGTATTTTCAATGATACACTGTATATTACGTTATATTATTAGGTATTTTCAATGATAAACTGCCTATTACGTTATATTATAAGGTATTTTCAATGATACACTGCATATTACGTTATATTATAAGGTATTTTCATTGATACACTACAAATTACCATATATTATAAGGTATTTTCAATGATACACTGCATAATACGTTATATCATAAGGTATTTTCAATGATACACTGCATATTACGTTATATTATAAGGTATTTTCAATGATAAACTACTATATATTATAAGGTATTTTCAATGATAAGCTACTATGTCTTATAAGGTATTTTCAATGATACACTGCATATTACGTTATATTATAAGCTTTTTCAATTGTAAACTACTATATATTATAAGGTATTTTCAAAGATACACTGCATATTACGTTATATTATAAGGTATTTTCAATGATACACTGCATATAACGTTATATTATAAGGTATTTTCAATGATACACTGCATAATACGTTATATCATAAGGTATTTTCAATGATACACTGCATATTACGTTATATTATAAGCTTTTTCAATGGTAAACTACTATATATTATAAGGTATTTTCAAAGATACACTGCATATTACGTTATATTATAAGGTATTTTCAATGATACACTGTATATTACGTTATATTATAAGGTATTTTCAATGATAAACTGCATATAACGTTATATTATAAGGTATTTTCAATGATAAGCTACTATATCTTATAAGGTATTTTCAATGATACACTGCATATTACGTTATATTATAAGGTATTTTCAATGATACACTACAAATTACCATATATTATAAGGTATTTTCAAAGATACACTGCATATTACGTTATATTATAAGGTATTTTCAATGATACACTGCATATTACGTTATATTATAAGGTATTTTCAATGATACACTGCATATTACGTTATATTATAAGGTATTTTCAATGATACACTGCATATAACGTTATATTATAAGGTATTTTCAATGCTACACTGCATATTACGATATATTATATGGTGTTTTCAATGATACACTCCATATTACGTAATATTATAAGGTATTTTCAATGATACACTGCATATTACGTTATATTATAAGGTATTTTCATTGATACACTACAAATTACCATATATTATAAGGTATTTTCAATGATACACTGCATAATACGTTATATCATAAGGTATTTTCAATGATACACTGCATATTACGTTATATGATAAGGTATTTTCAATGATAAACTACTATATATTATAAGGTATTTTCAATGATAAGCTACTATATCTTATAAGGTATTTTCCATGATACACTGCATATTACGTTATATTATAAGGTATTTTCAATGATACACTGTATATTACGTTATATTATTAGGTATTTTCAATGATAAACTGCCTATTACGTTATATTATAAGGTATTTTCAATGATACACTGCATATTACGTTATATTATAAGGTATTTTCATTGATACACTACAAATTACCATATATTATAAGGTATTTTCAATGATACACTGCATAATACGTTATATCATAAGGTATTTTCAATGATACACTGCATATTACGTTATATTATAAGGTATTTTCAATGATAAACTACTATATATTATAAGGTATTTTCAATGATAAGCTACTATGTCTTATAATGTATTTTCAATGATACACTGCATATTACGTTATATTATAAGCTTTTTCAATGGTAAACTACTATATATTATAAGGTATTTTCAAAGATACACTGCATATTACGTTATATTATAAGGTATTTTCAATGATACACTGCATATAACGTTATATTATAAGGTATTTTCAATGATACACTGCATATTACGTTATATTATAAGGTACTTTCATTGATACACTACAAATTACCATATATTATAAGGTATTTTCAAAGATGCACTGCATATTACGTTATATTATAAGGTATTTTCAATGATTCACTGCATATTACGATATATTATATGGTATTTTCAATGATACACTGAATATTACGTTATATTATAAGGTATTTTCAATGACACACTGCATATTACGTTATATTATAAGGTATTTGCAATGATACACTGCATATTACGATATATTATATGGTATTTTCAATGATACACTGCATATTATGATATATTATAAGGTATTTTCAATGATACACTGCATATTACGTTATATTATAAGGTACTTTCATTGATACACTACAAATTACCATATATTATAAGGTATTATCAAAGATACACTGCATATTACGTTATATTATAAGGTATTTTCAATGATAAACTACTATATATCATAAGGTATTTTCAATGATACACTGCATAATACGTTATATCATAAGGTATTTTCAATGATACACTGCATATTACGTTATATTATAAGGTATTTTCAATGATAAACTACTATATATTATAAGGTATTATCACTGATAAACTACTAAATATTATAAGGTATTTTCAATGATACACTGCATATTACGTTATATTATAAGGTATTTTCAATGATACACTGCATATTACGTTATATTATAAGGTATTTGCAATGATACACTGCATATTACGATATATTATATGGTATTTTCAATGATACACTGCATATTATGATATATTATAAGGTATTTTCAATGATACACTGCATATTACGTTATATTATAAGGTATTTTCAATGATAAACTACTAAATATTATAAGGTATTTTCAATGATACACTCCATATTATGTAATATTATAAGGTATTTTCAATGATACACTGCATATAACGTTATATTATAAGGTATTTTCAATGATACACTGCATATTACGATATATTATATGGTGTTTTCAATGATACACTCCATATTACGTAATATTATAAGGTATTTTCAATAATACACTGCATATTACGTTATATTATAAGGTATTTTCAATTGTAAACTACTATATACCATAAGGTATTTTCAATGATACACTGCATAATACGTTATATCATAAGGTATTTTCAATGATACACTGCATATTACGTTATATTATAAGGTATTTTCAATGATAAACTACTATATATTATAAGGTATTTTCAATGATAAACTACTAAATATTATAAGGTATTTTCAATGACACACTGCATATTACGTTATATTATAAGGTATTTGCAATGATACACTGCATATTACGATATATTATATGGTATTTTCAATGATACACTGCATATTATGATATATTATAAGGTATTTTCAATGATACACTGCATATTACGTTATATTATAAGGTACTTTCATTGATACACTACAAATTACCATATATTATAAGGTATTATCAAAGATACACTGCATATTACGTTATATTATAAGGTATTTTCAATGATTCACTGCATATTACGTTATATTATAAGGTATTTTCAATGATACACTGCATATTACGTTATATTATATGGTATTTTCAATGATAAACTACTAAATATTATAAGGTATTTTCAATGATACACTTCATATTACGTTATATTATAAGGTATTTTCAATGATACACTGCATATAACGTTATATTATAAGGTATTTTCAATGATACACTGCATATTACGATATATTATATGGTGTTTTCAATGATAAACTACTAAATATTATAAGGTACTTTCATTGATACACTACAAATTACCATATATTATAAGGTATTATCAAAGATACACTGCATATTACGTTATATTATAAGGTATTTTCAATGATTCACTGCATATTACGTTATATTATAAGGTATTTTCAATGATACACTGCATATTACGTTATATTATAAGGTATTTTCAATGATAAACTACTAAATATTATAAGGTATTTTCAATGATACACTGCATATTACGTTATATTATAAGGTATTTTCAATGATACACTGCATATTACGTTATATTATAAGGTATTTTCAATGATACACTGCATATTACGATATATTATATGGTGTTTTCAATGATACACTCCATATTACGTAATATTATAAGGTATTTTCAATGATACACTGCATATTACGTTATATTATAAGGTATTTTCAATTGTAAACTACTATATATCATAAGGTATTTTCAATGATACACTGCATAATACGTTATATCATAAGGTATTTTCAATGATACACTGCATATTACGTTATATTATAAGGTATTTTCAATGATAAACTACTATATATTATAAGGTATTTTCAATGATAAGCTACTATATCTTATAAGGTATTTTCATTGATACACTACAAATTACCATATATTATAAGGTATTTTCAAAGATACACTGCGTATTACGTTATATTATAAGGGATTTTCAATGATTCACTGCATATTACGTTATATTATAAGGTATTTTCAATGATACACTGCATATTACGTTATATTATAAGGTATTTTCAATGATACACTGCATATAACGTTATATTATAAGGTATTTTCAATGATACACTGCATATTACGATATATTATATGGTGTTTTCAATGATACACTCCATATTACGTAATATTATAAGGTATTTTCAATGATACACTGCATATTACGTTATATTATAAGGTATTTTCATTGATACACTACAAATTACCATATATTATAAGGTATTTTCAATGATACACTGCATAATACGTTATATCATAAGGTATTTTCAATGATACACTGCATATTACGTTATATGATAAGGTATTTTCAATGATAAACTACTATATATTATAAGGTATTTTCAATGATAAGCTACTATATCTTATAAGGTATTTTCCATGATACACTGCATATTACGTTATATTATAAGGTATTTTCAATGATACACTGTATATTACGTTATATTATTAGGTATTTTCAATGATAAACTGCCTATTACGTTATATTATAAGGTATTTTCAATGATACACTGCATATTACGTTATATTATAAGGTATTTTCATTGATACACTACAAATTACCATATATTATAAGGTATTTTCAATGATACACTGCATAATACGTTATATCATAAGGTATTTTCAATGATACACTGCATATTACGTTATATTATAAGGTATTTTCAATGATAAACTACTATATATTATAAGGTATTTTCAATGATAAGCTACTATGTCTTATAAGGTATTTTCAATGATACACTGCATATTACGTTATATTATATGGTATTTTCAATGATAAACTACTAAATATTATAAGGTATTTTCAATGATACACTTCATATTACGTTATATTATAAGGTATTTTCAATGATACACTGCATATAACGTTATATTATAAGGTATTTTCAATGATACACTGCATATTACGATATATTATATGGTGTTTTCAATGATAAACTACTAAATATTATAAGGTACTTTCATTGATACACTACAAATTACCATATATTATAAGGTATTTTCATAGATACACTGCATATTACGTTATATTATAAGGTATTTTCAATGATTCACTGCATATTACGTTATATTATAAGGTATTTTCAATGATACACTGCATATTACGTTATATTATAAGGTATTTTCAATGATAAACTACTAAATATTATAAGGTATTTTCAATGATACACTGCATATTACGTTATATTATAAGGTATTTTCAATGATACACTGCATATAACGTTATATTATAAGGTATTTTCAATGATACACTGCATATTACGATATATTATATGGTGTTTTCAATGATACACTCCATATTACGTAATATTATAAGGTATTTTCAATGATACACTGCATATTACGTTATATTATAAGGTATTTTCAATTGTAAACTACTATATATCATAAGGTATTTTCAATGATACACTGCATAATACGTTATATCATAAGGTATTTTCAATGATACACTGCATATTACGTTATATTATAAGGTATTTTCAATGATAAACTACTATATATTATAAGGTATTTTCAATGATAAGCTACTATATCTTATAAGGTATTTTCATTGATACACTACAAATTACCATATATTATAAGGTATTTTCAATGATACACTGCATAATACGTTATATTATAAGGTATTTTCAATGATTCACTGCATATTACGTTATATTATAAGGTATTTTCAATGATACACTGCATATTACGTTATATTATAAGGTATTTTCAATGATACACTGCATATAACGTTATATTATAAGGTATTTTCAATGATACACTGCATATTACGATATATTATATGGTGTTTTCAATGATACACTCCATATTACGTTATATTATAAGGTATTTTCAATGATACACTGCATATTACGTTATATTATAAGGTATTTTCATTGATACACTACAAATTACCATATATTATAAGGTATTTTCAATGATACACTGCATAATACGTTATATCATAAGGTATTTTCAATGATACACTGCATATTACGTTATATGATAAGGTATTTTCAATGATAAACTACTATATATTATAAGGTATTTTCAATGATAAGCTACTATATCTTATAAGGTATTTTCCATGATACACTGCATATTACGTTATATTATAAGGTATTTTCAATGATACACTGTATATTACGTTATATTATTAGGTATTTTCAATGATAAACTGCCTATTACGTTATATTATAAGGTATTTTCAATGATACACTGCATATTACGTTATATTATAAGGTATTTTCATTGATACACTAGAAATTACCATATATTATAAGGTATTTTCAATGATACACTGCATAATACGTTATATCATAAGGTATTTTCAATGATACACTGCATATTACGTTATATTATAAGGTATTTTCAATGATAAACTACTATATATTATAAGGTATTTTCAATGATAAGCTACTATGTCTTATAAGGTATTTTCAATGATACACTGCATATTACGTTATATTATAAGCTTTTTCAATGGTAAACTACTATATATTATAAGGTATTTTCAAAGATACACTGCATATTACGTTATATTATAAGGTATTTTCAATGATACACTGCATATAACGTTATATTATAAGGTATTTTCAATGATACACTGCATAATACGTTATATCATAAGGTATTTTCAATGATACACTGCATATTACGTTATATTATAAGCTTTTTCAATGGTAAACTACTATATATTATAAGGTATTTTCAAAGATACACTGCATATTACGTTATATTATAAGGTATTTTCAATGATACACTGTATATTACGTTATATTATAAGGTATTTTCAATGATAAACTGCATATAACGTTATATTATAAGGTATTTTCAATGATAAACTACTAAATATTATAAGGTATTTTCAATGATACACTGCATATTACGTTATATTATAAGGTATTTTCAATGATACACTGCATATAACGTTATATTATAAGGTATTTTCAATGATACACTGCATATTACGATATATTATATGGTGTTTTCAATGATACACTCCATATTACGTAATATTATAAGGTATTTTCAATGATACACTGCATATTACGTTATATTATAAGGTATTTTCAATTGTAAACTACTATATATCATAAGGTATTTTCAATGATACACTGCATAATACGTTATATCATAAGGTATTTTCAATGATACACTGCATATTACGTTATATTATAAGCTTTTTCAATGGTAAACTACTATATATTATAAGGTATTTTCAAAGATACACTGCATATTACGTTATATTATAAGGTATTTTCAATGATACACTGTATATTACGTTATATTATAAGGTATTTTCAATGATAAACTGCATATAACGTTATATTATAAGGTATTTTCAATGATAAACTACTAAATATTATAAGGTATTTTCAATGATACACTGCATATTACGTTATATTATAAGGTATTTTCAATGATACACTGCATATAACGTTATATTATAAGGTATTTTCAATGATACACTGCATATTACGTTATATTATAAGGTACTTTCATTGATACACTACAAATTACCATATATTATAAGGTATTTTCAAAGATACACTGCATATTACGTTATATTATAAGGTATTTTCAATGATTCACTGCATATTACGATATATTATATGGTATTTTCAATGATACACTGCATATTACGTTATATTATAAGGTACTTTCATTGATACACTACAAATTACCATATATTATAAGGTATTTTCAAAGATACACTGCATATTACGTTATATTATAAGGTATTTTCAATGATTCACTGCATATTACGTTATATTAAAAGGTATTTTCAATGATACACTGCATATTACGTTATATTATAAGGTATTTTCAATGATAAACTACTAAATATTATAAGGTATTTTCAATGATACACTGCATATTACGTTATATTATAAGGTATTTTCAATGATACACTGCATATAACGTTATATTATAAGGTATTTTCAATGATACACTGCATATTACGATATATTATATGGTGTTTTCAATGATACACTCCATATTACGTAATATTATAAGGTATTTTCAATGATACACTGCATATTACGTTATATTATAAGGTATTTTCAATGATACACTGCATATTACGTTATCTTATAAGGTACTTTCATTGATACACTACAAATTACCATATATTATAAGGTATTTTCAATGATACACTGTATATTACGTTATATTATAAGGTATTTTCAATGATACACTGCATATAACGTTATATTATAAGGTATTTTCAATGATACACTGCATATTACGATATATTATATGGTGTTTTCAATGATACACTCCATATTACGTAATATTATAAGGTATTTTCAATGATACACTGCATATTACGTTATATTATAAGGTATTTTCATTGATACACTACAAATTACCATATATTATAAGGTATTTTCAATGATACACTGCATAATACGTTATATCATAAGGTATTTTCAATGATACACTGCATATTACGTTATATGATAAGGTATTTTCAATGATAAACTACTATATATTATAAGGTATTTTCAATGATAAGCTACTATATCTTATAAGGTATTTTCCATGATACACTGCATATTACGTTATATTATAAGGTATTTTCAATGATACACTGTATATTACGTTATATTATTAGGTATTTTCAATGATAAACTGCCTATTACGTTATATTATAAGGTATTTTCAATGATACACTGCATATTACGTTATATTATAAGGTATTTTCATTGATACACTACAAATTACCATATATTATAAGGTATTTTCAATGATAAGCTACTATATCTTATAAGGTATTTTCAATGATACACTGCATATTACGTTATATTATATGGTATTTTCAATGATAAACTACTAAATATTATAAGGTATTTTCAATGATACACTTCATATTACGTTATATTATAAGGTATTTTCAATGATAAACTACTATATATTATAAGGTATTTTCAATGATAAACTACTAAATATTATAAGGTATTTTCAATGATACACTGCATATTACGTTATATTATAAGCTTTTTCAATGATACACTGCATATAACGTTATATTATAAGGTATTTTCAATGATACACTGCATATTACGTTATATTATAAGGTACTTTCATTGATACACTACAAATTACCATATATTATAAGGTATTTTCAAAGATACACTGCATATTACGTTATATTATAAGGTATTTTCAATGATTCACTGCATATTACGATATATTATATGGTATTTTCAATGATACACTGCATATTACGTTATATTATAAGGTACTTTCATTGATACACTACAAATTACCATATATTATAAGGTATTTTCAAAGATACACTGCATATTACGTTATATTATAAGGTATTTTCAATGATACACTGCATATTACGTTATATTAAAAGGTATTTTCAATGATACACTGCATATTACGTTATATTATAAGGTATTTTCAATGATAAACTACTAAATATTATAAGGTATTTTCAATGATACACTGCATATTACGTTATATTATAAGGTATTTTCAATGATACACTGCATATAACGTTATATTATAAGGTATTTTCAATGATACACTGCATATTACGATATATTATATGGTGTTTTCAATGATACACTCCATATTACGTAATATTATAAGGTATTTTCAATGATACACTGCATATTACGTTATATTATAAGGTATTTTCAATGATACACTGCATATTACGTTATCTTATAAGGTACTTTCATTGATACACTACAAATTACCATATATTATAAGGTATTTTCAATGATACACTGTATATTACGTTATATTATAAGGTATTTTCAATGATACACTGCATATAACGTTATATTATAAGGTATTTTCAATGATACACTGCATATTACGATATATTATATGGTGTTTTCAATGATACACTCCATATTACGTAATATTATAAGGTATTTTCAATGATACACTGCATATTACGTTATATTATAAGGTATTTTCATTGATACACTACAAATTACCATATATTATAAGGTATTTTCAATGATACACTGCATAATACGTTATATCATAAGGTATTTTCAATGATACACTGCATATTACGTTATATGATAAGGTATTTTCAATGATAAACTACTATATATTATAAGGTATTTTCAATGATAAGCTACTATATCTTATAAGGTATTTTCCATGATACACTGCATATTACGTTATATTATAAGGTATTTTCAATGATACACTGTATATTACGTTATATTATTAGGTATTTTCAATGATAAACTGCCTATTACGTTATATTATAAGGTATTTTCAATGATACACTGCATATTACGTTATATTATAAGGTATTTTCATTGATACACTACAAATTACCATATATTATAAGGTATTTTCAATGATACACTGCATAATACGTTATATCATAAGGTATTTTCAATGATACACTGCATATTACGTTATATTATAAGGTATTTTCAATGATAAACTACTATATATTATAAGGTATTTTCAATGATAAGCTACTATGTCTTATAAGGTATTTTCAATGATACACTGCATATTACGTTATATTATAAGCTTTTTCAATGATACACTGCATATAACGTTATATTATAAGGTATTTTCAATGATACACTGCATATTACGTTATATTATAAGGTACTTTCATTGATACACTACAAATTACCATATATTATAAGGTATTTTCAAAGATGCACTGCATATTACGTTATATTATAAGGTATTTTCAATGATTCACTGCATATTACGATATATTATATGGTATTTTCAATGATACACTGCATATTACGTTATATTATAAGGTACTTTCATTGATACACTACAAATTACCATATATTATAAGGTATTTTCAAAGATACACTGCATATTACGTTATATTATAAGGTATTTTCAATGATTCACTGCATATTACGTTATATTAAAAGGTATTTGCAATGATACACTGCATATTACGTTATATTATAAGGTATTTTCAATGATAAACTACTAAATATTATAAGATATTTTCAATGATACACTGCATATTACGTTATATTATAAGGTATTTTCAATGATACACTGCATATAACGTTATATTATAAGGTATTTTCAATGATACACTGCATATTACGATATATTATATGGTGTTTTCAATGATACACTCCATATTACGTAATATTATAAGGTATTTTCAATGATACACTGCATATTACGTTATATTATAAGGTATTTTCAATGATACACTGCATATTACGTTATATTATAAGGTACTTTCATTGATACACTACAAATTACCATATATTATAAGGTATTTTCAAAGATACACTGCATATTACGTTATATTATAAGGTATTTTCAATGATACACTGCATATTACGTTATATTATAAGGTATTTTCAATGATACACTGCATATTACGTTATATTATAAGGTATTTTCAATGATAAACTACTAAATGTTATAAGGTATTTTCAATGATACACTGCATATTACGTTATATTATAAGGTATTTTCAATGATACACTGCATATTACGTTATATTATAAGGTATTTTCAATGATACACTGCATATTACGATATATTATATGGTGTTTTCAATGATACACTCCATATTACGTAATATTATAAGGTATTTTCAATGATACACTGCATATTACGTTATATTATAAGGTATTTTCAATGATACACTGCATATTACGTTATATTATAAGGTACTTTCATTGATACACTACAAATTACCATATATTATAAGGTATTTTCAATGATACACTGTATATTACGTTATATTATAAGGTATTTTCAATGATAAACTGCATATAACGTTATATTATAAGGTATTTTCAATGATAAACTACTAAATATTATAAGGTATTTTCAATGATACACTGCATATTACGTTATATTATAAGGTATTTTCAAAGATTCACTGCATATTACGTTATATTATAAGGTATTTTCAATGATACACTGCATATTACGTTATATTATAAGGTATTTTCAATGATAAACTACTATATATTATAAGGTATTTTCAATGATACACTGCATATTACGTTATATTATAAGGTATTTTCAATGATAAACTACTAAATATTATAAGGTATTTTCAATGATACACTGCATATTACGTTATATTATAAGGTATTTTCAATGAAACACTGCATATAACGATATATTATATGGTATTTTCAATGATACACTGCATATTATGCACTGCATATTATGATATATTATAAGGTATTTTCAATGATACACTGCATATTACGTTATATTATAAGGTACTTTCATTGATACACTACAAATTACCATATATTATAAGGTATTTTCAAAGATACACTGCATATTACGTTATATTATAAGGTATTTTCAATGATTCACTGCATATTACGTTATATTATAAGGTATTTTCAATGATACACTGCATATTACGTTATATTATAAGGTATTTTCAATGATACACTGCATATTACGTTATATTATAAGGTATTTTCAATGATAAACTACTAACTATTATAAGGTATTTTCAATGATACACTGCATATTACGTTATATTATAAGGTATTTTCAATGATACACTGCATATAACGTTATATTATAAGGTATTTTCAATGATACACTGCATATTACGTTATATTATATGGTGTTTTCAATGATACACTCCATATTACGTAATATGATAAGGTATTTTCAATGATACACTGCATATTACGTTATATTATAAGGTATTTTCAATTGTAAACTACTATATATCATAAGGTATTTTCAATGATACACTGCATATTACGTTATATTATAAGGTATTTTCAATGACACACTGCATATTACGTTATATTATAAGGTATTTTCAATGATACACTGCATATTACGTTATATTATAAGGTATTTTCAATGATAAACTACTAAATATTATAAGGTATTTTCAATGATACACTGCATATTACGTTATATTATAAGGTATTTTCAATGATACACTGCATATAACGTTATATTATAAGGTATTTTCAATGATACACTGCATATTACGTTATATTATAAGGTACTTTCATTGATACACTACAAATTACCATATATTATAAGGTATTTTCAAAGATACACTCCATATTACGTTATATTATAAGGTATTTTCAATGATTCACTGCATATTACGATATATTATAAGGTATTTTCAATGATACACTGCATATTACGTTATATTATAAGGTACTTTCATTGATACACTACAAATTACCATATATTATAAGGTATTTTCAAAGATACACTGCATATTACGTTATATTATAAGGTATTTTCAATGATTCACTGCATATTACGTTATATTATAAGGTATTTTCAATGATACACTGCATATTACGTTATATTATAAGGTATTTTCAATGATAAACTACTAAATATTATAAGGTATTTTCAATGATACACTGCATATTACGTTATATTATAAGGTATTTTCAATGATAAACTACTATATATTATAAGGTATTTTCAATGATACACTGCATATTACGTTATATTATAAGGTATTTTCAATGATACACTGCATATAACGATATATTATATGGTATTTTCAATGATACACTGCATATTATGATATATTATAAGGTATTTTCTATGATACACTGCATATTACGTTATATTATAAGGTATTTTCATTGATACACTACAAATTACCATATATTATAAGGTATTTTCAAAGATACACTGCATATTACGTTATATTATAAGGTATTTTCAATGATTCACTGCATATTACGTTATATTATAAGGTATTTTCAATGATTCACTGCATATTACGTTATATTATAAGGTATTTTCAATGATACACTGCATATTACGTTATATTATAAGGTATTTTCAATGATAAACTACTAAATATTATAAGGTATTTTCAATGATACACTGCATATTACGTTATATTATAAGGTATTTTCAATGATAAACTACTAAATATTATAAGGTATTTTCAATGATACACTGCATATTACGTTATATTATAAGGTATTTTCAATGATACACTGCATATAACGATATATTATATGGTATTTTCAATGATACACTGCATATTATGATATATTATAAGGTATTTTCAATGATACACTGCATATTACGTTATATTATAAGGTACTTTCATTGATACACTACAAATTACCATATATTATAAGGTATTTTCAAAGATACACTGCATATTACGTTATATTATAAGGTATTTTCAATGATTCACTGCATATTACGTTATATTATAAGGTATTTTCAATGATACACTGCATATTACGTTATATTATAAGGTATTTTCAATGATACACTGCATATTACGTTATATTATAAGGTATTTTCAATGATAAACTACTAAATATTATAAGGTATTTTCAATGATACACTGCATATTACGTTATATTATAAGGTATTTTCAATGATACACTGCATATAACGTTATATTATAAGGTATTTTCAATGATACACTGCATATTACGTTATATTATAAGGTATTTTCAATGATAAACTACTAAATATTATAAGGTATTTTCAATGATACACTGCATATTACGTTATATTATAAGGTATTTTCAATTGTAAACTACTATATATCATAAGGTATTTTCAATGATACACTGCATATTACGTTATATTATAAGGTATTTTCAATGATACACTGCATATTACGTTATATTATATGGTATTTTCAATGATACACTGCATATTACGTTATATTATAAGGTATTTGCAATGATACACTGCATATTACGATATATTATATGGTATTTTCAATGATACACTGCATATTATGATATATTATAAGGTATTTTCAATGATACACTGCATATTACGTTATATTATAAGGTACTTTCATTGATACACTACAAATTACCATATATTATAAGGTATTTTCAATGATACACTGCATATAACGTTATATTATAAGGTATTTTCAATGATACACTGCATAATACGTTATATTATAAGGTATTTTCAATGATACACTGTATATTACGTTATATTATTAGGTATTTTCAATGATAAACTGCCTATTGCGTTATATTATAAGGTATTTTCAATGATACACTGCATATTACGTTATATTATAAGGTATTTTCATTGATACACTACAAATTACCATATATTATAAGGTATTTTCAATGATACACTGCATAATACGTTATATCATAAGGTATTTTCAATGATACACTGCATATTACGTTATATTATAAGGTATTTTCAATTGTAAACTACTATATATCATAAGGTATTTTCAATGATTCACTGCATATTACGTTATATTAAAAGGTATTTGCAATGATACACTGCATATTACGTTATATTATAAGGTATTTTCAATGATAAACTACTAAATATTATAAGGTATTTTCAATGATACACTGCATATTACGTTATATTATAAGGTATTTTCAATGATACACTGCATATAACGTTATATTATAAGGTATTTTCAATGATACACTGCATATTACGATATATTATATGGTGTTTTCAATGATACACTCCATATTACGTAATATTATAAGGTATTTTCAATGATACACTGCATATTACGTTATATTATAAGGTATTTTCAATGATACACTGCATATTACGTTATATTATAAGGTACTTTCATTGATACACTACAAATTACCATATATTATAAGGTATTTTCAAAGATACACTGCATATTACGTTATATTATAAGGTATTTTCAATGATTCACTGCATATTACGTTATATTATAAGGTATTTTCAATGATACACTGCATATTACGTTATATTATAAGGTATTTTCAATGATAAACTACTAAATGTTATAAGGTATTTTCAATGATACACTGCATATTACGTTATATTATAAGGTATTTTCAATGATACACTGCATATAACGTTATATTATAAGGTATTTTCAATGATACACTGCATATTACGATATATTATATGGTGTTTTCAATGATACACTCCATATTACGTAATATTATAAGGTATTTTCAATGATACACTGCATATTACGTTATATTATAAGGTATTTTCAATGATACACTGCATATTACGTTATATTATAAGGTACTTTCATTGATACACTACAAATTACCATATATTATAAGGTATTTTCAATGATACACTGTATATTACGTTATATTATAAGGTATTTTCAATGATAAACTGCATATAACGTTATATTATAAGGTATTTTCAATGATAAACTACTAAATATTATAAGGTATTTTCAATGATACACTGCATATTACGTTATATTATAAGGTATTTTCAAAGATTCACTGCATATTACGTTATATTATAAGGTATTTTCAATGATACACTGCATATTACGTTATATTATAAGGTATTTTCAATGATAAACTACTAAATATTATAAGGTATTTTCAATGATACACTGCATATTACGTTATATTATAAGGTATTTTCAATGATAAACTACTAAATATTATAAGGTATTTTCAATGATACACTGCATATTACGTTATATTATAAGGTATTTTCAATGAAACACTGCATATAACGATATATTATATGGTATTTTCAATGATACACTGCATATTATGCACTGCATATTATGATATATTATAAGGTATTTTCAATGATACACTGCATATTACGTTATATTATAAGGTACTTTCATTGATACACTACAAATTACCATATATTATAAGGTATTTTCAAAGATACACTGCATATTACGTTATATTATAAGGTATTTTCAATGATTCACTGCATATTACGTTTTATTATAAGGTATTTTCAATGATACACTGCATATTACGTTATATTATAAGGTATTTTCAATGATACACTGCATATTACGTTATATTATAAGGTATTTTCAATGATAAACTACTAACTATTATAAGGTATTTTCAATGATACACTGCATATTACGTTATATTATAAGGTATTTTCAATGATACACTGCATATAACGTTATATTATAAGGTATTTTCAATGATACACTGCATATTACGATATATTATATGGTGTTTTCAATGATACACTCCATATTACGTAATATGATAAGGTATTTTCAATGATACACTGCATATTACGTTATATTATAAGGTATTTTCAATTGTAAACTACTATATATCATAAGGTATTTTCAATGATACACTGCATATTACGTTATATTATAAGGTATTTTCAATGAAACACTGCATATTACGTTATATTATAAGGTATTTTCAATGATACACTGCATATTACGTTATATTATAAGGTATTTTCAATGATAAACTACTAAATATTATAAGGTATTTTCAATGATACACTGCATATTACGTTATATTATAAGGTATTTTCAATGATACACTGCATATAACGTTATATTATAAGGTATTTTCAATGATACACTGCATATTACGTTATATTATAAGGTACTTTCATTGATACACTACAAATTACCATATATTATAAGGTATTTTCAAAGATACACTGCATATTACGTTATATTATAAGGTATTTTCAATGATTCACTGCATATTACGATATATTATATGGTATTTTCAATGATACACTGCATATTACGTTATATTATAAGGTACTTTCATTGATACACTACAAATTACCATATATTATAAGGTATTTTCAAAGATACACTGCATATTACGTTATATTATAAGGTATTTTCAATGATACACTGCATATTACGTTATATTATAAGGTATTTTCAATGATACACTGCATATTACGTTATATTATAAGGTATTTTCAATGATAAACTACTAAATATTATAAGGTATTTTCAATGATACACTGCATATTACGTTATATTATAAGGTATTTTCAATGATAAACTACTAAATATTATAAGGTATTTTCAATGATACACTGCATATTACGTTATATTATAAGGTATTTTCAATGATACACTGCATATAACGATATATTATATGGTATTTTCAATGATACACTGCATATTATATTATATTATAAGGTATTTTCTATGATACACTGCATATTACGTTATATTATAAGGTACTTTCATTGATACACTACAAATTACCATATATTATAAGGTATTTTCAAAGATACACTGCATATTACGTTATATTATAAGGTATTTTCAATGATACACTGCATATTACGTTATATTATAAGGTATTTTCAATGATACACTGCATATTACGTTATATTATAAGGTATTTTCAATGATACACTGCATATTACGTTATATTATAAGGTATTTTCAATGATAAACTACTAAATATTATAAGGTATTTTCAATGATACACTGCATATTACGTTATATTATAAGGTATTTTCAATGATACACTGCATATAACGTTATATTATAAGGTATTTTCAATGATACACTGCATATTACGATATATTATATGGTGTTTTCAATGATACACTCCATATTACGTAATATGATAAGGTATTTTCAATGATACACTGCATATTACGTTATATTATAAGGTATTTTAAATTGTAAACTACTATATATCATAAGGTATTTTCAATGATACACTGCATATTACGTTATATTATAAGGTATTTTCAATGACACACTGCATATTACGTTATATTATATGGTATTTTCAATGATACACTGCATATTACGTTATATTATAAGGTATTTGCAATGATACACTGCATATTACGATATATTATATGGTATTTTCAATGATACACTGCATATTATGATATATTATAAGGTATTTTCAATGATACACTGCATATTACGTTATATTATAAGGTACTTTCATTGATACACTACAAATTACCATATATTATAAGGTATTTTCAAAGATACACTGCATATTACGTTATATTATAAGGTATTTTCAATGATTCACTGCATATTACGTTATATTATAAGGTATTTTCAATGATACACTGCATATTACGTTATATTATAAGGTATTTTCAATGATACACTGCATATTACGTTATATTATAAGGTATTTTCAATGATAAACTACTAACTATTATAAGGTATTTTCAATGATACACTGCATATTACGTTATATTATAAGGTATTTTCAATGATACACTGCATATAACGTTATATTATAAGGTATTTTCAATGATACACTGCATATTACGATATATTATATGGTGTTTTCAATGATACACTCCATATTACGTAATATGATAAGGTATTTTCAATGATACACTGCATATTACGTTATATTATAAGGTATTTTCAATTGTAAACTACTATATATCATAAGGTATTTTCAATGATACACTGCATATTACGTTATATTATAAGGTATTTTCAATGACACACTGCATATTACGTTATATTATAAGGTATTTTCAATGATACACTGCATATTACGTTATATTATAAGGTACTTTCATTGATACACTACAAATTACCATATATTATAAGGTATTTTCAATGATACACTGCATATAACGTTATATTATAAGGTATTTTCAATGATACACTGCATATTACGTTATATTATAAGGTACTTTCATTGATACACTACAAATTACCATATATTATAAGGTATTTTCAATGATACACTGCATATAACGTTATATTATAAGGTATTTTCAATGATACACTGCATATTACGTTATATTATAAGGTACTTTCATTGATACACTACAAATTACCATATATTATAAGGTATTTTCAAAGATACACTGCATATTACGTTATATTATAAGGTATTTTCAATGATTCACTGCATATTACGTTATATTATAAGGTATTTTCAATGATACACTGCATATTACGTTATATTATAAGGTATTTTCAATGATACACTGCATATTACGTTATATTATAAGGTATTTTCAATGATAAACTACTAACTATTATAAGGTATTTTCAATGATACACTGCATATTACGTTATATTATAAGGTATTTTCAATGATAAACTACTAAATATTATAAGGTATTTTCAATGATACACTGCATATTACGTTATATTATAAGGTATTTTCAATGATACACTGCATATAACGTTATATTATAAGGTATTTTCAATGATACACTGCATATTACGATATATTATATGGTGTTTTCAATGATACACTCCATATTACGTAATATTATAAGGTATTTTCAATGATACACTGCATATTACGTTATATTATAAGGTATTTTCAATGATACACTGCATATTACGTTATATTATAAGGTACTTTCATTGATACACTACAAATTACCATATATTATAAGGTATTTTCAAAGATACACTGCATATTACGTTATATTATAAGGTATTTTCAATGATTCACTGCATATTACGTTATATTATAAGGTATTTTCAATGATACACTGCATATTACGTTATATTATAAGGTATTTTCAATGATAAACTACTAAATGTTATAAGGTATTTTCAATGATACACTACATATTACGTTATATTATAAGGTATTTTCAATGATACACTGCATATAACGTTATATTATAAGGTATTTTCAATGATACACTGCATATTACGATATATTATATGGTGTTTTCAATGATACACTCCATATTACGTAATATTATAAGGTATTTTCAATGATACACTGCATATTACGTTATATTATAAGGTATTTTCAATGATACACTGCATATTACGTTATATTATAAGGTACTTTCATTGATACACTACAAATTACCATATATTATAAGGTATTTTCAATGATACACTGTATATTACGTTATATTATAAGGTATTTTCAATGATAAACTGCATATAACGTTATATTATAAGGTATTTTCAATGATAAACTACTAAATATTATAAGGTATTTTCAATGATACACTGCATATTACGTTATATTATAAGGTATTTTCAAAGATTCACTGCATATTACGTTATATTATAAGGTATTTTCAATGATACACTGCATATTACGTTATATTATAAGGTATTTTCAATGATAAACTACTAAATATTATAAGGTATTTTCAATGATACACTGCATATTACGTTATATTATAAGGTATTTTCAATGATAAACTACTAAATATTATAAGGTATTTTCAATGATACACTGCATATTACGTTATATTATAAGGTATTTTCAATGAAACACTGCATATAACGATATATTATATGGTATTTTCAATGATACACTGCATATTATGCACTGCATATTATGATATATTATAAGGTATTTTCAATGATACACTGCATATTACGTTATATTATAAGGTACTTTCATTGATACACTACAAATTACCATATATTATAAGGTATTTTCAAAGATACACTGCATATTACGTTATATTATAAGGTATTTTCAATGATTCACTGCATATTACGTTATATTATAAGGTATTTTCAATGATACACTGCATATTACGTTATATTATAAGGTATTTTCAATGATACACTGCATATTACGTTATATTATAAGGTATTTTCAATGATAAACTACTAACTATTATAAGGTATTTTCAATGATACACTGCATATTACGTTATATTATAAGGTATTTTCAATGATACACTGCATATAACGTTATATTATAAGGTATTTTCAATGATACACTGCATATTACGATATATTATATGGTGTTTTCAATGATACACTCCATATTACGTAATATGATAAGGTATTTTCAATGATACACTGCATATTACGTTATATTATAAGGTATTTTCAATTGTAAACTACTATATATCATAAGGTATTTTCAATGATACACTGCATATTACGTTATATTATAAGGTATTTTCAATGACACACTGCATATTACGTTATATTATAAGGTATTTTCAATGATACACTGCATATTACGTTATATTATAAGGTATTTTCAATGATAAACTACTAAATATTATAAGGTATTTTCAATGATACACTGCATATTACGTTATATTATAAGGTATTTTCAATGATACACTGCATATAACGTTATATTATAAGGTATTTTCAATGATACACTGCATATTACGTTATATTATAAGGTACTTTCATTGATACACTACAAATTACCATATATTATAAGGTATTTTCAAAGATACACTGCATATTACGTTATATTATAAGGTATTTTCAATGATTCACTGCATATTACGATATATTATATGGTATTTTCAATGATACACTGCATATTACGTTATATTATAAGGTACTTTCATTGATACACTACAAATTACCATATATTATAAGGTATTTTCAAAGATACACTGCATATTACGTTATATTATAAGGTATTTTCAATGATACACTGCATATTACGTTATATTATAAGGTATTTTCAATGATACACTGCATATTACGTTATATTATAAGGTATTTTCAATGATAAACTACTAAATATTATAAGGTATTTTCAATGATACACTGCATATTACGTTATATTATAAGGTATTTTCAATGATAAACTACTAAATATTATAAGGTATTTTCAATGATACACTGCATATTACGTTATATTATAAGGTATTTTCAATGATACACTGCATATAACGATATATTATATGGTATTTTCAATGATACACTGCATATTATGATATATTATAAGGTATTTTCTATGATACACTGCATATTACGTTATATTATAAGGTACTTTCATTGATACACTACAAATTACCATATATTATAAGGTATTTTCAAAGATACACTGCATATTACGTTATATTATAAGGTATTTTCAATGATTCACTGCATATTACGTTATATTATAAGGTATTTTCAATGATACACTGCATATTACGTTATATTATAAGGTATTTTCAATGATACACTGCATATTACGTTATATTATAAGGTATTTTCAATGATAAACTACTAAATATTATAAGGTATTTTCAATGATACACTGCATATTACGTTATATTATAAGGTATTTTCAATGATACACTGCATATAACGTTATATTATAAGGTATTTTCAATGATACACTGCATATTACGATATATTATATGGTGTTTTCAATGATACACTGCATATTACGTAATATGATAAGGTATTTTCAATGATACACTGCATATTACGTTATATTATAAGGTATTTTCAATTGTAAACTACTATATATCATAAGGTATTTTCAATGATACACTGCATATTACGTTATATTATAAGGTATTTTCAATGACACACTGCATATTACGTTATATTATATGGTATTTTCAATGATACACTGCATATTACGTTATATTATAAGGTATTTGCAATGATACACTGCATATTACGATATATTATATGGTATTTTCAATGATACACTGCATATTATGATATATTATAAGGTATTTTCAATGATACACTGCATATTACGTTATATTATAAGGTACTTTCATTGATACACTACAAATTACCATATATTATAAGGTATTATCAAAGATACACTGCATATTACGTTATATTATAAGGTATTTTCAATGATTCACTGCATATTACGTTATATTATAAGGTATTTTCAATGATACACTGTATATTACGTTATATTATTAGGTATTTTCAATGATAAACTGCCTATTGCGTTATATTATAAGGTATTTTCAATGATACACTGCATATTACGTTATATTATAAGGTATTTTCATTGATACACTACAAATTACCATATATTATAAGGTATTTTCAATGATACACTGCATAATACGTTATATCATAAGGTATTTTCAATGATACACTGCATATTACGTTATATTATAAGGTATTTTCAATTGTAAACTACTATATATCATAAGGTATTTTCAATGATTCACTGCATATTACGTTATATTAAAAGGTATTTTCAATGATACACTGCATATTACGTTATATTATAAGGTATTTTCAATGATAAACTACTAAATATTATAAGGTATTTTCAATGATACACTGCATATTACGTTATATTATAAGGTATTTTCAATGATACACTGCATATAACGTTATATTATAAGGTATTTTCAATGATACACTGCATATTACGATATATTATATGGTGTTTTCAATGATACACTCCATATTACGTAATATTATAAGGTATTTTCAATGATACACTGCATATTACGTTATATTATAAGGTATTTTCAATGATACACTGCATATTACGTTATATTATAAGGTACTTTCATTGATACACTACAAATTACCATATATTATAAGGTATTTTCAATGATACACTGTATATTACGTTATATTATAAGGTATTTTCAATGATAAACTGCATATAACGTTATATTATAAGGTATTTTCAATGATAAACTACTAAATATTATAAGGTATTTTCAATGATACACTGCATATAACGATATATTATATGGTATTTTCAATGATACACTGCATATTATGCACTGCATATTATGATATATTATAAGGTATTTTCAATGATACACTGCATATTACGTTATATTATAAGGTACTTTCATTGATACACTACAAATTACCATATATTATAAGGTATTTTCTAAGATACACTGCATATTACGTTATATTATAAGGTATTTTCAATGATTCACTGCATATTACGTTATATTATAAGGTATTTTCAATGATACACTGCATATTACGTTATATTATAAGGTATTTTCAATGATACACTGCATATTACGTTATATTATAAGGTACTTTCATTGATACACTACAAATTACCATATATTATAAGGTATTTTCAATGATACACTGTATATTACGTTATATTATAAGGTATTTTCAATGATAAACTGCATATAACGTTATATTATAAGGTATTTTCAATGATAAACTACTAAATATTATAAGGTATTTTCAATGATACACTGCATATAACGATATATTATATGGTATTTTCAATGATACACTGCATATTATGCACTACATATTATGATATATTATAAGGTATTTTCAATGATACACTGCATATTACGTTATATTATAAGGTACTTTCATTGATACACTACAAATTACCATATATTATAAGGTATTTTCAAAGATACACTGCATATTACGTTATATTATAAGGTATTTTCAATGATTCACTGCATATTACGTTATATTATAAGGTATTTTCAATGATACACTGCATATTACGTTATATTATAAGGTATTTTCAATGATACACTGCATATTACGTTATACTATAAGGTATTTTCAATGATAAACTACTAAATATTATAAGGTATTTTCAATGATACACTGCATATTACGTTATATTATAAGGTATTTTCAATGATACACTGCATATAACGTTATATTATAAGGTATTTTCAATGATACACTGCATATTACGATATATTATATGGTGTTTTCAATGATACACTCCATATTACGTAATATGATAAGGTATTTTCAATGATACACTGCATATTACGTTATATTATAAGGTATTTTCAATTGTAAACTACTATATATCATAAGGTATTTTCAATGATACACTGCATATTACGTTATATTATAAGGTATTTTCAATGATACACTGCATATTACGTTATATTATAAGGTATTTTCAATGATACACTGCATATTACGTTATATTATAAGGTATTTGCAATGATACACTGCATATTACGATATATTATATGGTATTTTCAATGATACACTGCATATTATGATATATTATAAGGTATTTTCAATGATACACTGCATATTACGTTATATTATAAGGTATTTTCAATGATACACTGCATATTACGATATATTATATGGTGTTTTCAATGATACACTCCATATTACGTAATATTATAAGGTATTTTCAATGATACACTGCATATTACGTTATATTATAAGGTATTTTCAATGATACACTGCATATTACGTTATATTATAAGGTACTTTCATTGATACACTACAAATTACCATATATTATAAGGTATTTTCAATGATACACTGTATATTACGTTATATTATAAGGTATTTTCAATGATAAACTGCATATAACGTTATATTATAAGGTATTTTCAATGATTCACTGCATATTACGATATATTATATGGTATTTTCAATGATACACTGCATATTACGTTATATTATAAGGTACTTTCATTGATACACTACAAATTACCATATATTATAAGGTATTTTCAAAGATACACTGCATATTACGTTATATTATAAGGTATTTTCAATGATTCACTGCATATTACGTTATATTATAAGGTATTTTCAATGATAAACTACTAAATATTATAAGGTATTTTCAATGATACACTGCATATTACGTTATATTATAAGGTATTTTCAATGATACACTGCATATAACGTTATATTATAAGGTATTTTCAATGATACACTGCATATTACGATATATTATATGGTGTTTTCAATGATACACTCCATATTACGTAATATTATAAGGTATTTTCAATGATACACTGCATATTACGTTATATTATAAGGTATTTTCAATGATACACTGCATATTACGTTATATTATAAGGTACTTTCATTGATACACTACAAATTACCATATATTATAAGGTATTTTCAATGATACACTGTATATTACGTTATATTATAAGGTATTTTCAATGATAAACTGCATATAACGTTATATTATAAGGTATTTTCAATGATAAACTACTAAATATTATAAGGTATTTTCAATGATACACTGCATATAACGATATATTATATGGTATTTTCAATGATACACTGCATATTATGCACTGCATATTATGATATATTATAAGGTATTTTCAATGATACACTGCATATTACGTTATATTATAAGGTACTTTCATTGATACACTACAAATTACCATATATTATAAGGTATTTTCTAAGATACACTGCATATTACGTTATATTATAAGGTATTTTCAATGATTCACTGCATATTACGTTATATTATAAGGTATTTTCAATGATACACTGCATATTACGTTATATTATAAGGTATTTTCAATGATACACTGCATATTACGTTATATTATAAGGTACTTTCATTGATACACTACAAATTACCATATATTATAAGGTATTTTCAATGATACACTGTATATTACGTTATATTATAAGGTATTTTCAATGATAAACTGCATATAACGTTATATTATAAGGTATTTTCAATGATAAACTACTAAATATTATAAGGTATTTTCAATGATACACTGCATATAACGATATATTATATGGTATTTTCAATGATACACTGCATATTATGCACTACATATTATGATATATTATAAGGTATTTTCAATGATACACTGCATATTACGTTATATTATAAGGTACTTTCATTGATACACTACAAATTACCATATATTATAAGGTATTTTCAAAGATACACTGCATATTACGTTATATTATAAGGTATTTTCAATGATTCACTGCATATTACTTTATATTATAAGGTATTTTCAATGATACACTGCATATTACGTTATATTATAAGGTATTTTCAATGATACACTGCATATTACGTTATACTATAAGGTATTTTCAATGATAAACTACTAAATATTATAAGGTATTTTCAATGATACACTGCATATTACGTTATATTATAAGGTATTTTCAATGATACACTGCATATAACGTTATATTATAAGGTATTTTCAATGATACACTGCATATTACGATATATTATATGGTGTTTTCAATGATACACTCCATATTACGTAATATGATAAGGTATTTTCAATGATACACTGCATATTACGTTATATTATAAGGTATTTTCAATTGTAAACTACTATATATCATAAGGTATTTTCAATGATACACTGCATATTACGTTATATTATAAGGTATTTTCAATGACACACTGCATATTACGTTATATTATAAGGTATTTTCAATGATACACTGCATATTACGTTATATTATAAGGAATTTGCAATGATACACTGCATATTACGATATATTATATGGTATTTTCAATGATACACTGCATATTATGATATATTATAAGGTATTTTCAATGATACACTGCATATTACGTTATATTATAAGGTATTTTCAATGATACACTGCATATTACGATATATTATATGGTGTTTTCAATGATACACTCCATATTACGTAATATTATAAGGTATTTTCAATGATACACTGCATATTACGTTATATTATAAGGTATTTTCAATGATACACTGCATATTACGTTATATTATAAGGTATTTTCATTGATACACTACAAATTACCATATATTATAAGGTATTTTCAATGATACACTGTATATTACGTTATATTATAAGGTATTTTCAATGATAAACTGCATATAACGTTATATTATAAGGTATTTTCAATGATAAACTACTAAATATTATAAGGTATTTTCAATGATACACTGCATATAACGATATATTATATGGTATTTTCAATGATACACTGCATATTATGCACTACATATTATGATATATTATAAGGTATTTTCAATGATACACTGCATATTACGTTATATTATAAGGTACTTTCATTGATACACTACAAATTACCATATATTATAAGGTATTTTCAAAGATACACTGCATATTACGTTATATTATAAGGTATTTTCAATGATTCACTGCATATTACGTTATATTATAAGGTATTTTCAATGATACACTGCATATTACGTTATATTATAAGGTATTTTCAATGATACACTGCATATTACGTTATACTATAAGGTATTTTCAATGATAAACTACTAAATATTATAAGGTATTTTCAATGATACACTGCATATTACGTTATATTATAAGGTATTTTCAATGATACACTGCATATAACGTTATATTATAAGGTATTTTCAATGATACACTGCATATTACGATATATTATATGGTGTTTTCAATGATACACTCCATATTACGTAATATGATAAGGTATTTTCAATGATACACTGCATATTACGTTATATTATAAGGTATTTTCAATTGTAAACTACTATATATCATAAGGTATTTTCAATGATACACTGCATATTACGTTATATTATAAGGTATTTTCAATGACACACTGCATATTACGTTATATTATAAGGTATTTTCAATGATACACTGCATATTACGTTATATTATAAGGTATTTGCAATGATACACTGCATATTACGATATATTATATGGTATTTTCAATGATACACTGCCTATTATGATATATTATAAGGTATTTTCAATGATACACTGCATATTACGTTATATTATAAGGTACTTTCATTGATACACTACAAATTACCATATATTATAAGGTATTATCAATGATACACTGCATATTACGTTATATTATAAGGTATTTTCAATGATACACTGCATATTACGTTATATTATAAGGTATTTTCAATGATACACTGTATATTACGTTATATTATTAGGTATTTTCAATGATAAACTGCCTATTACGTTATATTATAAGGTATTTTCAATGATACACTGCATATTACGTTATATTATAAGGTATTTTCATTGATACACTGCATATTACGTTATATTATAAGCTTTTTCAATGGTAAACTACTATATATTATAAGGTATTTTCAAAGATACACTGCATATTACGTTATATTATAAGGTATTTTCAATGATACACTGTATATTACGTTATATTATAAGGTATTTTCAATGATAAACTGCATATAACGTTATATTATAAGGTATTTTCAATGATAAACTACTAAATATTATAAGGTATTTTCAATGATACACTGCATATTACGTTATATTATAAGGTATTTTCAATGATACACTGCATATAACGTTATATTATAAGGTATTTTCAATGATACACTGCATATTACGTTATATTATAAGGTACTTTCATTGATACACTACAAATTACCATATATTATAAGGTATTTTCAAAGATACACTGCATATTACGTTATATTATAAGGTATTTTCAATGATTCACTGCATATTACGATATATTATATGGTATTTTCAATGATACACTGCATATTACGTTATATTATAAGGTACTTTCATTGATACACTACAAATTACCATATATTATAAGGTATTTTCAAAGATACACTGCATATTACGTTATATTATAAGGTATTTTCAATGATTCACTGCATATTACGTTATATTATAAGTTATTTTCAATGATACACTGCATATTACGTTATATTATAAGGTATTTTCAATGATAAACTACTAAATATTATAAGGTATTTTCAATGATACACTGCATATTACGTTATATTATAAGGTATTTCCAATGATAAACTACTAAATATTATAAGGTATTTTCAATGATACACTGCATATTACGTTATATTATAAGGTATTTTCAATGATACACTGCATATAACGATATATTATATGGTATTTTCAATGATACACTGCATATTACGTTATATTATAAGGTATTTTCAATGATAAACTACTAAATATTATAAGGTATTTTCAATGATACACTGCATATTACGTTATATTATAAGGTATTTTCAATGATACACTGCATATAACGTTATATTATAAGGTATTTTCAATGATACACTGCATATTACGATATATTATATGGTGTTTTCAATGATACACTCCATATTACGTAATAATATAAGGTATTTTCAATGACACACTGCATATTACGTTATATTATAAGGTATTTTCAATGATACACTGCATATTACGTTATATTATAAGGTATTTGCAATGATACACTGCATATTACGATATATTATATGGTATTTTCAATGATACACTGCATATTATGATATATTATAAGGTATTTTCAATGATACACTGCATATTACGTTATATTATAAGGTACTTTCATTGATACACTACAAATTACCATATATTATAAGGTATTATCAAAGATACACTGCATATTACGTTATATTATAAGGTATTTTCAATGATTCACTGCATATTACGTTATATTATAAGGTATTTTCAATGATACACTGTATATTACGTTATATTATTAGGTATTTTCAATGATAAACTGCCTATTACGTTATATTATAAGGTATTTTCAATGATACACTGCATATTACGTTATATTATAAGGTATTTTCATTGATACACTGCATATTACGTTATATTATAAGCTTTTTCAATGGTAAACTACTATATATTATAAGGTATTTTCAAAGATACACTGCATATTACGTTATATTATAAGGTATTTTCAATGATAAACTGCATATAACGTTATATTATAAGGTATTTTCAATGATAAACTACTAAATATTATAAGGTATTTTCAATGATACACTGCATATTACGTTATATTATAAGGTATTTTCAATGATACACTGCATATAACGTTATATTATAAGGTATTTTCAATGATACACTGCATATTACGTTATATTATAAGGTACTTTCATTGATACACTACAAATTACCATATATTATAAGGTATTTTCAAAGATACACTGCATATTACGTTATATTATAAGGTATTTTCAATGATTCACTGCATATTACGATATATTATATGGTATTTTCAATGATACACTGCATATTACGTTATATTATAAGGTACTTTCATTGATACACTACAAATTACCATATATTATAAGGTATTTTCAAAGATACACTGCATATTACGTTATATTATAAGGTATTTTCAATGATTCACTGCATATTACGTTATATTATAAGGTATTTTCAATGATACCCTGCATATTACGTTATATTATAAGGTATTTTCAATGATAAACTACTAAATATTATAAGGTATTTTCAATGATACACTGCATATTACGTTATATTATAAGGTATTTTCAATGATAAACTACTAAATATTATAAGGTATTTTCAATGATACACTGCATATTACGTTATATTATAAGGTATTTTCAATGATACACTGCATATAACGATATATTATATGGTATTTTCAATGATACACTGCATATTATGATATATTATAAGGTATTTTCAATGATACACTGCATATTACGTTATATTATAAGGTACTTTCATTGATACACTACAAATTACCATATATTATAAGGTATTTTCAAAGATACACTGCATATTACGTTATATTATAAGGTATTTTCAATGATTCACTGCATATTACGTTATATTATAAGGTATTTTCAATGATACACTGCATATAACGTTATATTATAAGGTATTTTCAATGATACACTGCATATTACGATATATTATATGGTGTTTTCAATGATACACTCCATATTACGTAATATTATAAGGTATTTTCAATGATACACTGCATATTACGTTATATTATAAGGTATTTTCAATGATACACTGCATAATACGTTATATTATAAGGTACTTTCATTGATACACTACAAATTACCATATATTATAAGGTATTTTCAAAGATACACTGCATATTACGTTATATTATAAGGTATTATCAATGATTCACTGCATATTACGTTATATTATAAGGTATTTTCAATGATACACTGCATATTACGTTATATTATAAGGTATTTTCAATGATAAACTACTAAATATTATAAGGTATTTTCAATGATACACTGCATATTACGTTATATTATAAGGTATTTTCAAAGATACACTGCATATTACGTTATATTATAAGGTATTTTCAATGATTCACTGCATATTACGTTATATTATAAGGTATTTTCAATGATACACTGCATATTACGTTATATTATAAGGTATTTTCAATGATAAACTACTAAATATTATAAGCTATTTTCAATGATACACTGCATATTACGTTATATTATAAGGTATTTTCAATGATACACTGTATATTACGTTATATTATAAGGTATTTTCAATGATACACTGTATATTACGTTATATTATAAGGTATTTTCAATGATAAACTGCATATTACGTTATATTATAAGGTATTTTCAATGATACACTGTATATTACGTTATATTATAAGGTATTTTCAATGATAAACTGCATATAACGTTATATTATAAGGTATTTTCAATGATAAACTACTAAATATTATAAGGTATTTTCAATGATACACTGCATATTACGTTATATTATAAGGTATTTTCAATGATACACTGCATATAACGTTATATTATAAGGTATTTTCAATGATACACTGCATAATACGTTATATCATAAGGTATTTTCAATGATACACTGCATATTACGTTATATTATAAGCTTTTTCAATGGTAAACTACTATATATTATAAGGTATTTTCAATGATACACTGCATATTACGTTATATTATAAGGTATTTTCAATGATACACTGTATATTACGTTATATTATAAGGTATTTTCAATGATAAACTGCATATTACGTTATATTATAAGGTATTTTCAATGATAAACTACTAAATATTATAAGGTATTTTCAATGATACACTGCATATTACGTTATATTATAAGGTATTTTCAATGATACACTGCATATAACGTTATATTATAAGGTATTTTCAATGATACACTGCATATTACGTTATATTATAAGGTACTTTCATTGATACACTACAAATTACCATATATTATAAGGTATTTTCAAAGATACACTGCATATTACGTTATATTATAAGGTATTTTCAATGATTCACTGCATATTACGTTATATTATAAGGTATTTTCAATGATACACTGCATATTACGTTATATTATAAGGTATTTTCAATGATAAACTACTAAATATTATAAGGTATTTTCAATGATACACTGCATATTACGTTATATTATAAGGTATTTTCAATGATAAACTACTAAATATTATAAGGTATTTTCAATGATACACTGCATATTACGTTATATTATAAGGTTTTTTCAATGATACACTGCATATAACGATATATTATATGGTATTTTCAATGATACACTGCATATTATGATATATTATAAGGTATTTTCAATGATACACTGCATATTACGTTATATTATAAGGTACTTTCATTGATACACTACAAATTACCATATATTATAAGGTATTTTCAAAGATACACTGCATATTACGTTATATTATAAGGTATTTTCAATGATTCACTGCATATTACGTTATATTATAAGGTATTTTCAATGATACACTGCATATTACGTTATATTATAAGGTATTTTCAATGATACACTGCATATTACGTTATATTATAAGGTATTTTCAATGATAAACTACTAAATATTATAAGGTATTTTCAATGATACACTGCATATTACGTTATATTATAAGGTATTTTCAATGATACACTGCATATAACGTTATATTATAAGGTATTTTCAATGATACACTGCATATTACGATATATTATATGGTGTTTTCAATGATACACTCCATATTACGTAATATTATAAGGTATTTTCAATGATACACTGCATATTACGTTATATTATAAGGTATTTTCAATGATTCACTGCATATTACGTTATATTATAAGGTATTTTCAATGATACACTGCATATTACGTTATATTATAAGGTATTTTCAATGATAAACTACTAAATATTATAAGGTATTTTCAATGATACACTGCATATTACGTTATATTATAAGGTATTTTCAATGATACACTGTATATTACGTTATATTATAAGGTATTTTCAATGATACACTGTATATTACGTTATATTATAAGGTATTTTCAATGATAAACTGCATATTACGTTATATTATAAGGTATTTTCAATGATACACTGTATATTACGTTATATTATAAGGTATTTTCAATGATAAACTGCATATAACGTTATATTATAAGGTATTTTCAATGATAAACTACTAAATATTATAAGGTATTTTCAATGATACACTGCATATTACGTTATATTATAAGGTATTTTCAATGATACACTGCATATAACGTTATATTATAAGGTATTTTCAATGATACACTGCATATTACGTTATATTATAAGGTATTTTCAATGATACACTGCATATTACGTTATATTATAAGCTTTTTCAATGGTAAACTACTATATATTATAAGGTATTTTCAAAGATACACTGCATATTACGTTATATCATAAGGTATTTTCAATGATACACTGTATATTACGTTATATTATAAGGTATTTTCAATGATAAACTGCATATTACGTTATATTATAAGGTATTTTCAATGATAAACTACTAAATATTATAAGGTATTTTCAATGATACACTGCATATTACGTTATATTATAAGGTACTTTCATTGATACACTACAAATTACCATATATTATAAGGTATTTTCAAAGATACACTGCATATTACGTTATATTATAAGGTATTTTCAATGATACACTGCATATTACGTTATATTATAAGGTATTTTCAATGATACACTGCATATTACGTTATATTATAAGGTATTTTCAATGATAAACTACTAAATATTATAAGGTATTTTCAATGATACACTGCATATTACGTTATATTATAAGGTATTTTCAATGATAAACTACTAAATATTATAAGGTATTTTCAATGATACACTGCATATTACGTTATATTATAAGGTATTTTCAATGATACACTGCATATAACGATATATTATATGGTATTTTCAATGATACACTGCATATTACGATATATTATAAGGTATTTTCAAAGATACACTGCATATTACGTTATATTATAAGGTATTTTCAATGATTCACTGCATATTACGTTATATTATAAGGTATTTTCAATGATACACTGCATATTACGTTATATTATAAGGTATTTTCAATGATACACTGCATATTACGTTATATTATAAGGTATTTTCAATGATAAACTACTAAATATTATAAGGTATTTTCAATGATACACTGCATATTACGTTATATTATAAGGTATTTTCAATGATACACTGCATATAACGTTATATTATAAGGTATTTTCAATGATACACTGCATATTACGATATATTATATGGTGTTTTCAATGATACACTCCATATTACGTAATATTATAAGGTATTTTCAATGATACACTGCATATTACGTTATATTATAAGGTATTTTCAATTGTAAACTACTATATATCATAAGGTATTTTCAATGATACACTGCATATTACGTTATATTATAAGGTATTTTCAATGACACACTGCATATTACGTTATATTATAAGGTATTTTCAATGATACACTGCATATTACGTTATATTATAAGGTATTTGCAATGATACACTGCATATTACGATATATTATATGGTATTTTCAATGATACACTGCATATTATGATATATTATAAGGTATTTTCAATGATACACTGCATATTACGTTATATTATAAGGTACTTTCATTGATACACTACAAATTACCATATATTATAAGGTATTATCAAAGATACACTGCATATTACGTTATATTATAAGGTATTTTCAATGATTCACTGCATATTACGTTATATTATAAGGTATTTACAATGATACACTGTATATTACGTTATATTATTAGGTATTTTCAATGATAAACTGCCTATTGCGTTATATTATAAGGTATTTTCAATGATACACTGCATATTACGTTATATTATAAGGTATTTTCATTGATACACTACAAATTACCATATATTATAAGGTATTTTCAATGATACACTGCATATTACGTTATATCATAAGGTATTTTCAATGATACACTGCATATTACGTTATATTATAAGGTATTTTCAATGATAAACTACTATATATTATAAGGTATTTTCAATGATAAGCTACTATATCTTATAAGGTATTTTCAATGATACACTGCATATTACGTTATATTATAAGCTTTTTCAATGGTAAACTACTATATATTATAAGGTATTTTCAAAGATACACTGCATATTACGTTATATTATAAGGTATTTTCAATGATACACTGTATATTACGTTATATTATAAGGTATTTTCAATGATAAACTGCATATTACGTTATATTATAAGGTATTTTCAATGATAAACTACTAAATATTATAAGGTATTTTCAATGATACACTGCATATTACGTTATATTATAAGGTATTTTCAATGATACACTGCATATTACGTTATATTATAAGGTATTTTCAATGATACACTGCATAATACGTTATATCATAAGGTATTTTCAATGATACACTGCATATTACGTTATATTATAAGCTTTTTCAATGGTAAACTACTATATATTATAAGGTATTTTCAAAGATACACTGCATATTACGTTATATTATAAGGTATTTTCAATGATACACTGTATATTACGTTATATTATAAGGTATTTTCAATGATAAACTGCATATAACGTTATATTATAAGGTATTTTCAATGATAAACTACTAAATATTATAAGGTATTTTCAATGATACACTGCATATTACGTTATATTATAAGGTATTTTCAATGATACACTGCATATTACGTTATATTATAAGGTATTTTCAATGATTCACTGCATATTACGATATATTATATGGTATTTTCAATGATACACTGCATATTACGTTATATTATAAGGTACTTTCATTGATACACTACAAATTACCATATATTATAAGGTATTTTCAAAGATACACTGCATATTACGTTATATTATAAGGTATTTTCAATGATTCACTGCATATTACGTTATATTAAAAGGTATTTTCAATGATACACTGCATATTACGTTATATTATAAGGTATTTTCAATGATAAACTACTAAATATTATAAGGTATTTTCAATGATACACTGCATATAACGTTATATTATAAGGTATTTTCAATGATACACTGCATATTACGATATATTATATGGTGTTTTCAATGATACACTCCATATTACGTAATATTATAAGGTATTTTCAATGATACACTGCATATTACGTTATATTATAAGGTATTTTCAATGATTCACTGCATATTACGTTATATTATAAGGTATTTTCAATGATACACTGCATATTACGTTATATTATAAGGTATTTTCAATGATAAACTACTAAATATTATAAGGTATTTTCAATGATACACTGCATATTACGTTATATTATAAGGTATTTTCAATGATACACTGTATATTACGTTATATTATAAGGTATTTTCAATGATACACTGTATATTACGTTATATTATAAGGTATTTTCAATGATAAACTGCATATTACGTTATATTATAAGGTATTTTCAATGATACACTGTATATTACGTTATATTATAAGGTATTTTCAATGATAAACTGCATATAACGTTATATTATAAGGTATTTTCAATGATAAACTACTAAATATTATAAGGTATTTTCAATGATACACTGCATATTACGTTATATTATAAGGTATTTTCAATGATACACTGCATATAACGTTATATTATAAGGTATTTTCAATGATACACTGCATATTACGATATATCATAAGGTATTTTCAATGATACACTGCATATTACGTTATATTATAAGCTTTTTCAATGGTAAACTACTATATATTATAAGGTATTTTCAAAGATACACTGCATATTACGTTATATTATAAGGTATTTTCAATGATACACTGTATATTACGTTATATTATAAGGTATTTTCAATGATAAACTGCATATAACGTTATATTATAAGGTATTTTCAATGATAAACTACTAAATATTATAAGGTATTTTCAATGATACACTGCATATTACGTTATATTATAAGGTACTTTCATTGATACACTACAAATTACCATATATTATAAGGTATTTTCAAAGATACACTGCATATTACGTTATATTATAAGGTATTTTCAATGATTCACTGCATATTACGTTATATTATAAGGTATTTTCAATGATACACTGCATATTACGTTATATTATAAGGTATTTTCAATGATAAACTACTAAATATTATAAGGTATTTTCAATGATACACTGCATATTACGTTATATTATAAGGTATTTTCAATGATAAACTACTAAATATTATAAGGTATTTTCAATGATACACTGCATATTACGTTATATTATAAGGTATTTTCAATGATACACTGCATATAACGATATATTATATGGTATTTTCAATGATACACTGCATATTACGATATATTATAAGGTATTTTCAAAGATACACTGCATATTACGTTATATTATAAGGTATTTTCAATGATTCACTGCATATTACGTAATATTATAAGGTATTTTCAATGATACACTGCATATTACGTTATATTATAAGGTATTTTCAATTGTAAACTACTATATATCATAAGGTATTTTCAATGATACACTGCATATTACGTTATATTATAAGGTATTTTCAATGACACACTGCATATTACGTTATATTATAAGGTATTTTCAATGATACACTGCATATTACGTTATATTATAAGGTATTTGCAATGATACACTGCATATTACGATATATTATATGGTATTTTCAATGATACACTGCATATTATGATCTATTATAAGGTATTTTCAATGATACACTGCATATTACGTTATATTATAAGGTACTTTCATTGATACACTACAAATTACCATATATTATAAGGTATTATCAAAGATACACTGCATATTACGTTATATTATAAGGTATTTTCAATGATTCACTGCATATTACGTTATATTATAAGGTATTTACAATGATACACTGTATATTACGTTATATTATTAGGTATTTTCAATGATAAACTGCCTATTGCGTTATATTATAAGGTGTTTTCAATGATACACTGCATATTACGTTATATTATAAGGTATTTTCATTGATACACTACAAATTACCATATATTATAAGGTATTTTCAATGATACACTGCATAATACGTTATATCATAAGGTATTTTCAATGATACACTGCATATTACGTTATATTATAAGGTATTTTCAATGATAAACTACTATATATTATAAGGTATTTTCAATGATAAGCTACTATATCTTATAAGGTATTTTCAATGATACACTGCATATTACGTTATATTATAAGCTTTTTCAATGGTAAACTACTATATATTATAAGGTATTTTCAAAGATACACTGCATATTACGTTATATTATAAGGTATTTTCAATGATACACTGTATATTACGTTATATTATAAGGTATTTTCAATGATAAACTGCATATTACGTTATATTATAAGGTATTTTCAATGATAAACTACTAAATATTATAAGGTATTTTCAATGATACACTGCATATTACGTTATATTATAAGGTATTTTCAATGATACACTGCATATAACGTTATATTATAAGGTATTTTCAATGATACACTGCATAATACGTTATATCATAAGGTATTTTCAATGATACACTGCATATTACGTTATATTATAAGCTTTTTCAATGGTAAACTACTATATATTATAAGGTATTTTCAATGATACACTGCATATTACGTTATATTATAAGGTATTTTCAATGATACACTGTATATTACGTTATATTATAAGGTATTTTCAATGATAAACTGCATATAACGTTATATTATAAGGTATTTTCAATGATAAACTACTAAATATTATAAGGTATTTTCAATGATACACTGCATATTACGTTATATTATAAGGTATTTTCAATGATACACTGCATATAACGTTATATTATAAGGTATTTTCAATGATTCACTGCATATTACGATATATTATATGGTATTTTCAATGATACACTGCATATTACGTTATATTATAAGGTACTTTCATTGATACACTACAAATTACCATATATTATAAGGTATTTTCAAAGATACACTGCATATTACGTTATATTATAAGGTATTTTCAATGATTCACTGCATATTACGTTATATTAAAAGGTATTTTCAATGATACACTGCATATTACGTTATATTATAAGGTATTTTCAATGATAAACTACTAAATATTATAAGGTATTTTCAATGATACACTGCATATTACGTTATATTATAAGGTATTTTCAATGATACACTGCATATAACGTTATATTATAAGGTATTTTCAATGATACACTGCATATTACGATATATTATATGGTGTTTTCAATGATACACTCCATATTACGTAATATTATAAGGTATTTTCAATGATACACTGCATATTACGTTATATTATAAGGTATTTTCAATGATACACTGCATAATACGTTATATTATAAGGTACTTTCATTGATACACTACAAATTACCATATATTATAAGGTATTTTCAAAGATACACTGCATATTACGTTATATTATAAGGTATTTTCAATGATTCACTGCATATTACGTTATATTATAAGGTATTTTCAATGATACACTGCATATTACGTTATATTATAAGGTATTTTCAATGATAAACTACTAAATATTATAAGGTATTTTCAATGATACACTGCATATTACGTTATATTATAAGGTATTTTCAATGATACACTGCATATTACGTTATATTATAAGGTATTTTCAATGATACACTGCATATTACGATATATTATATGGTGTTTTCAATGATACACTCCATATTACGTAATATTATAAGGTATTTTCAATGATACACTGCATATTACGTTATATTATAAGGTATTTTCAATTGTAAACTACTATATATCATAAGGTATTTTCAATGATACACTGCATAACACGTTATATCATAAGGTATTTTCAATGATACACTGCATATTACGTTATATTATAAGGTATTTTCAATGATAAACTACTATATATTATAAGGTATTTTCAATGATAAGCTACTATATCTTATAAGGTATTTTCAATGATACACTGCATATTACGTTATATTATAAGGTATTTTCAATGATACACTGTATATTACGTTATATTATAAGGTATTTTCAATGATACACTGTATATTACGTTATATTATAAGGTATTTTCAATGATAAACTGCATATTACGTTATATTATAAGGTATTTTCAATGATACACTGTATATTACGTTATATTATAAGGTATTTTCAATGATAAACTGCATATAACGTTATATTATAAGGTATTTTCAATGATAAACTACTAAATATTATAAGGTATTTTCAATGATACACTGCATATAACGTTATATTATAAGGTACTTTCATTGATACACTACAAATTACCATATATTATAAGGTATTTTCAAAGATACACTGCATATTACGTTATATTATAAGGTATTTTCAATGATTCACTGCATATTACTTTATATTAAAAGGTATTTTCAATGATACACTGCATATTACGTTATATTATAAGATATTTTCAATGATAAACTACTAAATATTATAAGGTATTTTCAATGATACACTGCATATTACGTTATATTATAAGGTATTTACAATGATACACTGCATATAACGTTATATTATAAGGTATTTTCAATGATACACTGCATATTACGATATATTATATGGTGTTTTCAATGATACACTCCATATTACGTAATATTATAAGGTATTTTCAATGATACACTGCATATTACGTTATATTATAAGGTATTTTCAATGATACACTGCATATTACGTTATATTATAAGGTATTTTCAATTGTAAACTACTATATATCATAAGTTATTTTCAATGATACACTGCATAATACGTTATATCATAAGGTATTTTCAATGATACACTGCATATTACGATATATTATATGGTGTTTTCAATGATACACTGCATATTACGAAATATTATAAGGTATTTGCAATGATACACTGCATATTACGTTATATTATAAGGTATTTTCAATGACACACTGCATATTACGTTATATTATAAGGTATTTGCAATGATACACTGCATATTACGATATATTATATGGTATTTTCAATGATACACTGCATATTATGATATATTATAAGGTATTTTCAATGATACACTGCATATTACGTTATATTATATGGTACTTTCATTGATACACTACAAATTACCATATATTATAAGGTATTTTCAAAGATACACTGCATATTACGTTATATTATAAGGTATTTTCAATGATTCACTGCATATTACGTTATATTATAAGGTATTTTCAATGATACACTGCATATTACGTTATATTATAAGGTATTTTCAATGATACACTGCATATTACGTTATATTATAAGGTATTTTCAATGATAAACTACTAAATATTATAAGGTATTTTCAATGATACACTGCATATTACGTTATATTATAAGGTATTTTCAATGATACACTGCATATTACGATATATTATATGGTATTTTCAATGATACACTGCATATTATGATATATTATAAGGTATTTTCAATGATACACTGCATATTACGTTATATTATAAGGTACTTTCATTGATACACTACAAATTACCATATATTATAAGGTATTTTCAAAGATACACTGCATATTACGTTATATTATAAGGTATTTTCAATGATTCACTGCATATTACGTTATATTATAAGGTATTTTCAATGATACACTGCATATTACGTTATATTATAAGGTATTTTCAATGATACACTGCATATTACGTTATATTATAAGGTATTTTCAATGATAAACTACTAAATATTATAAGGTATTTTCAATGATACACTGCATATTACGTTATATTATAAGGTATTTTCAATGATACACTGCATATAACGTTATATTATAAGGTATTTTCAATGATACACTGCATATTACGATATATTATATGGTGTTTTCAATGATACACTCCATATTACGTAATATTATAAGGTATTTTCAATGATACACTGCATATTACGTTATATTATAAGGTATTTTCAATTGTGAACTACTATATATCATAAGGTATTTTCAATGATACACTGCATATTACGTTATATTATAAGGTATTTTCAATGATACACTGCATATAACGTTATATTATAAGGTATTTTCAATGATACACTGCATATTACGATATATTATATGGTGTTTTCAATGATACACTGCATATTACGAAATATTATAAGGTATTTTCAATGATACACTGCATATTACGTTATATTATAAGGTATTTTCAATGACACACTGCATATTACGTTATATTATAAGGTATTTGCAATGATACACTGCATATTACGATATATTATATGGTATTTTCAATGATACACTGCATATTACGATATATTATAAGGTATTTTCAATGATACACTGCATATTACGTTATATTATAAGGTACTTTCATTGATACACTACAAATTACCATATATTATAAGGTATTTTCAAAGATACACTGCATATTACGTTATATTATAAGGTATTTTCAATGATACACTGCATATTACGTTATATTATAAGGTATTTTCAATGATACACTGCATATTACGTTATATTATAAGGTATTTTCAATGATACACTGCATATTACGTTATATTATAAGGTATTTTCAATGATAAACTACTAAATATTATAAGGTATTTTCAATGATACACTGCATATTACGTTATATTATAAGGTATTTTCAATGATACACTGCATATAACTTTATATTATAAGGTATTTTCAATGATACACTGCATATTACGATATATTATATGGTGTTTTCAATGATACACTCCATATTACGTAATATTATAAGGTATTTTCAAAGATACACTGCATATTACGTTATATTATAAGGTATTTTCAATGATACACTGCATATTACGTTATATTATAAGGTATTTTCAATGATAAACTACTAAATATTATAAGGTATTTTCAATGATACACTGCATATTACGTTATATTATAAGGTATTTTCAATGATACACTGCATATAACGTTATATTATAAGGTATTTTCAATGATACACTGCATATTACGATATATTATATGGTGTTTTCAATGATACACTCCATATTACGTAATATTATAAGGTATTTTCAATGATACACTGCATATTACGTTATATTATAAGGTATTTTCAATTGTAAACTACTATATATCATAAGGTATTTTCAATGATACACTGCATATTACGTTATATTATAAGGTATTTTCAATGATACACTGCATATAACGATATATTATATGGTATTTTCAATGATACACTGCATATTATGATATATTATAAGGTATTTTCAATGATACACTGCATATTACGTTATATCATAAGGTACTTTCATTGATACACTACAAATTACCATATATTATAAGGTATTTTCAAAGATACACTGCATATTACGTTATATTATAAGGTATTTGCAATGATACACTGCATATTACGATATATTATATGGTATTTTCAATGATACACTGCATATTATGATATATTATAAGGTATTTTCAATGATACACTGCATATTACGTTATATTATAAGGTACTTTCATTGATACACTACAAATTACCATATATTATAAGGTATTTTCAAAGATACACTGCATATTACGTTATATTATAAGGTATTTTCAATGATTCACTGCATATTACGTTATATTATAAGGTATTTTCAATGATACACTGCATATTACGTTATATTATAAGGTATTTTCAATGATACACTGCATATTACGTTATATTATAAGGTATTTTCAATGATAAACTACTAAATATTATAAGGTATTTTCAATGATACACTGCATATTACGTTATATTATAAGGTATTTTCAATGATACACTGCATATAACTTTATATTATAAGGTATTTTCAATGATACACTGCATATTACGATATATTATATGGTGTTTTCAATGATACACTCCATATTACGTAATATTATAAGGTATTTTCAAAGATACACTGCATATTACGTTATATTATAAGGTATTTTCAATGATACACTGCATATTACGTTATATTATAAGGTATTTTCAATGATAAACTACTAAATATTATAAGGTATTTTCAATGATACACTGCATATTACGTTATATTATAAGGTATTTTCAATGATACACTGCATATAACGTTATATTATAAGGTATTTTCAATGATACACTGCATATTACGATATATTATATGGTGTTTTCAATGATACACTCCATATTACGTAATATTATAAGGTATTTTCAATGATACACTGCATATTACGTTATATTATAAGGTATTTTCAATTGTAAACTACTATATATCATAAGGTATTTTCAATGATACACTGCATATTACGTTATATTATAAGGTATTTTCAATGATACACTGCATATTACGATATATTATATGGTATTTTCAATGATACACTGCATATTATGATATATTATAAGGTATTTTCAATGATACACTGCATATTACGTTATATCATAAGGTACTTTCATTGATACACTACAAATTACCATATATTATAAGGTATTTTCAAAGATACACTGCATATTACGTTATATTATAAGGTATTTTCAATGATTCACTGCATATTACGTTATATTATAAGGTATTTTCAATGATACACTGCATATTACGTTATATTATAAGGTATTTTCAATGATACACTGCATATTACGTTATATTATAAGGTATTTTCAATGATAAACTACTAAATATTATAAGGTATTTTCAATGATACACTGCATATTACGTTATATTATAAGGTATTTTCAATGATACACTGCATATAACGTTGTATTATAAGGTATTTTCAATGATACACTGCATATTACGATATATTATATGGTGTTTTCAATGATACACTCCATATTACGTAATATTATAAGGTATTTTCAATGATACACTGCATATTACGTTATATTATAAGGTATTTTCAATTGTAAACTACTATATATCATAAGGTATTTTCAATGATACACTGCATATTACGTTATATTATAAGGTATTTTCAATGATACACTGCATATTACGTTATATTATAAGGTATTTTCAATGATACACTGCATATTACGATATATTATATGGTGTTTTCAATGATACACTGCATATTACGAAATATTATAAGGTATTTTCAATGATACACTGCATATTACGTTATATTATAAGGTATTTTCAATGACACATTGCATATTACGTTATATTATAAGGTATTTACGATGATACACTGCATATTACGATATATTATAAGGTATTTTCAAAGATACACTGCATATTACGTTATATTATAAGGTATTTTCAATGATACACTGCATATTACGTTATATTATAAGGTATTTTCAATGATACACTGCATATTACGTTATATTATAAGGTATTTTCAATGATACACTGCATATTACGTTATATTATAAGGTATTTTCAATGATAAACTACTAAATATTATAAGGTATTTTCAATGATACACTGCATATTACGTTATATTATAAGGTATTTTCAATGATACACTGCATATAACGTTATATTATAAGGTATTTTCAATGATACACTGCATATTACGATATATTATATGGTGTTTTCAATGATACACTCCATATTACGTTATATTATAAGGTATTTTCAATGATACACTGCATATTACGTTATATTATAAGGTATTTTCAATGACACACTGCATATTACGTTATATTATAAGGTATTTGCAATGATACACTGCATATTACGATATATTATATGGTATTTTCAATGATACACTGCATATTATGATATATTATAAGGTATTTTCAATGATACACTGCATATTACGTTATATTATAAGGTACTTTCATTGATACACTACAAATTACCATATATTATAAGGTATTTTCAAAGATACACTGCATATTACGTTATATTATAAGGTATTTTCAATGATTCACTGCATATTACGTTATATTATAAGGTATTTTCAATGATACACTGCATATTACGTTATATTATAAGGTATTTTCAATGATACACTGCATATTACGTTATATTATAAGGTATTTTCAATGATAAACTACTAAATATTATAAGGTATTTTCAATGATACACTGTATATTACGTTATATTATAAGGTATTTTCAATGATAAACTGCATATTACGTTATATTATAAGGTATTTTCAATTGTAAACTACTATATATCATAAGGTATTTTCAATGATACACTGCATAATACGTTATATCATAAGGTATTTTCAATGATACACTGCATATTACGTTATATTATAAGGTATTTTCAATGATAAACTACTATATATTAAAAGGTATTTTCAATGATAAGCTACTATATCTTATAAGGTATTTTCAATGATACACTGCATATAACGTTATATTATAAGGTATTTTCAATGATACACTGCATATTACGATATATTATATGGTGTTTTCAATGATACACTCCATATTACGTAATATTATAAGGTATTTTCAATGATACACTGCATATTACGTTATATTATAAGGTATTTTCAATTGTAAACTACTATATATCATAAGTTATTTTCAATGATACACTGCATAATACGTTATATCATAAGGTATTTTCAATGATACACTGCATATTACGATATATTATATGGTGTTTTCAATGATACACTGCATATTACGAAATATTATAAGGTATTTGCAATGATACACTGCATATTACGTTATATTATAAGGTATTTTCAATGATAAACTGCATATTACGTTATATTATAAGGTATTTTCAATGATAAACTACTAAATATTATAAGGTATTTTCAATGATACACTGCATATTACGTTATATTATAAGGTATTTTCAATGATACACTGCATATAACGTTATATTATAAGGTATTTTCAATGATACACTGCATATTACGATATATTATATGGTGTTTTCAATGATACACTGCATATTACGAAATATTATAAGGTATTTTCAATGATACACTGCATATAACGTTATATTATAAGGTATTTTCAATGATACACTGCATATTACGATATATTATATGGTGTTTTCAATGATACACTGCATATTACGAAATATTATAAGGTATTTGCAATGATACACTGCATATTACGTTATATTATAAGGTATTTTCAATGATAAACTGCATATTACGTTATATTATAAGGTATTTTCAATGATAAACTACTAAATATTATAAGGTATTTTCAATGATACACTGCATATTACGTTATATTATAAGGTATTTTCAATGATACACTGCATATAACGTTATATTATAAGGTATTTTCAATGATACACTGCATATTACGATATATTATATGGTGTTTTCAATGATACACTGCATATTACGAAATATTATAAGGTATTTTCAATGATACACTGCATATTACGTTATATTATAAGGTATTTTCAATGACACACTGCATATTACGTTATATTATAGGGTTTTTGCAATGATACACTGCATATTACGATATATTATATGGTATTTTCAATGATACACTGCATATTATGATATATTATAAGGTATTTTCAATGATACACTGCATATTACGTTATATTATAAGGTACTTTCATTGATACACTACAAATTACCATATATTATAAGGTATTTTCAATGATGCACTGCATATTACGTTATATTATAAGGTATTTTCAATGATTCACTGTATATTACGTTATATTATAAGGTATTTTCAATGATACACTGCATATTACGTTATATTATAAGGTATTTTCAATGATACACTGCATATAACGTTATATTATAAGGTATTTTCAATGATACACTGCATATTACGATATATTATATGGTGTTTTCAATGATACACTCCATATTACGTAATATTATAAGGTATTTTCAATGATACACTGCATATTACGTTATATTATAAGGTATTTTCAATTGTAAACTACTATATATCATAAGGTATTTTCAATGATACACTGCATAATACGTTATATCATAAGGTATTTTCAATGATACACTGCATATTACGTTATATTATAAGGTATTTTCAATGATAAACTACTATATATTATAAGGTATTTTCAATGATAAGCAACTATATCTTATAAGGTATTTTCAATGATACACTGCATATTACGTTATATTATAAGGTATTTTCAATGATACAGTGTATATTACGTTATATTATAAGGTATTTTCAATGATACACTGTATATTACGTTATATTATAAGGTATTTTCAATGATAAACTGCATATTACGTTATATTATAAGGTATTTTCAATGATATACTGCATATTACGATATATTATATGGTGTTTTCAATGATACACTCCATATTACGTAATATTATAAGGTATTTTCAATAATACACTGCATATTACGTTATATTATAAGGTATTTTCAATTGTAAACTACTATATATCATAAGGTATTTTCAATGATACACTGCATAATACGTTATATCATAAGGTATTTTCAATGATACACTGCATATTACGTTATATTATAAGGTATTTTCAATGATAAACTACTATATATTATAAGGTATTTTCAATGATAAGCTACTATATCCTATAAGGTATTTTCAATGATACACTGTACATTACGTTATATTATAAGGTATTTTCAATGATACACTGTATATTACGTTATATTATAAGGTATTTTCAATGATAAACTGCATATTACGTTATAATATAAGGTATTTTCAATGATAAACTACTAAATATTATAAGGTATTTTCAATGATAAACTGCATATTACGTTATATTATAAGGTATTTTCAATGATACACTGTATATTACGTTATATTATAAGGTATTTTCAATGATAAACTGCATATAACGTTATATTATAAGGTATTTTCAATGATAAACTACTAAATATTATAAGGTATTTTCAATGATACACTGCATATTACGTTATATTATAAGGTATTTTCAATGATACACTGCATATAACGTTATATTATAAGGTATTTTCAATGATAAACTACTAAATATTATAAGGTATTTTCAATGATACACTGCATATTACGTTATATTATAAGGTATTTTCAATGATACACTGCATATTACGTTATATTATAAGGTATTTTCAATGATAAACTACTAAATATTATAAGGTATTTTCAATGATACACTGCATATAACGTTGTATTATAAGGTATTTTCAATGATACACTGCATATTACGATATATTATATGGTGTTTTCAATGATACACTCCATATTACGTAATATTATAAGGTATTTTCAATGATACACTGCATATTACGTTATATTATAAGGTATTTTCAATTGTAAACTACTATATATCATAAGGTATTTTCAATGATACACTGCATATTACGTTATATTATAAGGTATTTTCAATGATACACTGCATATAACGTTATATTATAAGGTATTTTCAATGATACACTGCATATTACGATATATTATATGGTGTTTTCAATGATACACTGCATATTACGAAATATTATAAGGTATTTTCAATGATACACTGCATATTACGTTATATTATAAGGTATTTTCAATGACACATTGCATATTACGTTATATTATAAGGTATTTGCAATGATACACTGCATATTACGATATATTATAAGGTATTTTCAAAGATACACTGCATATTACGTTATATTATAAGGTATTTTCAATGATTCACTGCATATTACGTTATATTATAAGGTATTTTCAATGATACACTGCATATTACGTTATATTATAAGGTATTTTCAATGATACACTGCATATTACGTTATATTATAAGGTATTTTCAATGATAAACTACTAAATATTATAAGGTATTTTCAATGATACACTGCATATTACGTTATATTATAAGGTATTTTCAATGATACACTGCATATAACGTTATATTATAAGGTATTTTCAATGATACACTGCATATTACGATATATTATATGGTGTTTTCAATGATACACTCCATATTACGTTATATTATAAGGTATTTTCAATGATACACTGCATATTACGTTATATTATAAGGTATTTTCAATGACACACTGCATATTACGTTATATTATAAGGTATTTGCAATGATACACTGCATATTACGATATATTATATGGTATTTTCAATGATACACTGCATATTATGATATATTAGAAGGTATTTTCAATGATACACTGCATATTACGTTATATTATAAGGTACTTTCATTGATACACTACAAATTACCATATATTATAAGGTATTTTCAAAGATACACTGCATATTACGTTATATTATAAGGTATTTTCAATGATTCACTGCATATTACGTTATATTATAAGGTATTTTCAATGATACACTGCATATTACGTTATATTATAAGGTATTTTCAATGATACACTGCATATTACGTTATATTATAAGGTATTTTCAATGATAAACTACTAAATATTATAAGGTATTTTCAATGATACACTGCATATTACGTTATATTATAAGGTATTTTCAATTGTAAACTACTATATATCATAAGGTATTTTCAATGATACACTGCATAATACGTTATATCATAAGGTATTTTCAATGATACACTGCATATTACGTTATATTATAAGGTATTTTCAATGATACACTGCATATTACGTTATATTATAAGGTATTTTCAATGATACACTGCATATTACGTTATATTATAAGGTATTTTCAATGATAAACTACTAAATATTATAAGGTATTTTCAATGATACACTGCATATTACGTTATATTATAAGGTATTTTCAATTGTAAACTACTATATATCATAAGGTATTTTCAATGATACACTGCATAATACGTTATATCATAAGGTATTTTCAATGATACACTGCATATTACGTTATATTATAAGGTATTTTCAATGATAAACTACTATATATTATAAGGTATTTTCAATGATAAGCTACTATATCTTATAAGGTATTTTCAATGATACACTGCATATTACGTTATATTATAAGGTATTTTCAATGATACACTGTATATTACGTTATATTATAAGGTATTTTCAATGATACACTGTATATTACGTTATATTATAAGGTATTTTCAATGATAAACTGCATATTACGTTATATTATAAGGTATTTTCAATTGTAAACTACTATATATCATAAGGTATTTTCAATGATACACTGCATAATACGTTATATCATAAGGTATTTTCAATGATACACTGCATATTACGTTATATTATAAGGTATTTTCAATGATAAACTACTATATATTAAAAGGTATTTTCAATGATAAGCTACTATATCTTATAAGGTATTTTCAATGATACACTGCATATAACGTTATATTATAAGGTATTTTCAATGATACACTGCATATTACGATATATTATATGGTGTTTTCAATGATACACTCCATATTACGTAATATTATAAGGTATTTTCAATGATACACTGCATATTACGTTATATTATAAGGTATTTTCAATTGTAAACTACTATATATCATAAGGTATTTTCAATGATACACTGCATAATACGTTATATCATAAGGTATTTTCAATGATACACTGCATATTACGATATATTATATGGTGTTTTCAATGATACACTGCATATTACGAAATATTATAAGGTATTTGCAATGATACACTGCATATTACGTTATATTATAAGGTATTTTCAATGATAAACTGCATATTACGTTATATTATAAGGTATTTTCAATGATAAACTACTAAATATTATAAGGTATTTTCAATGATACACTGCATATTACGTTATATTATAAGGTATTTTCAATGATACACTGCATATAACGTTATATTATAAGGTATTTTCAATGATACACTGCATATTACGATATATTATATGGTGTTTTCAATGATACACTGCATATTACGAAATATTATAAGGTATTTTCAATGATACACTGCATATAACGTTATATTATAAGGTATTTTCAATGATACACTGCATATTACGTTATATTATATGGTGTTTTCAATGATACACTGCATATTACGAAATATTATAAGGTATTTTCAATGATACACTGCATATTACGTTATATTATAAGGTATTTTCAATGATAAACTGCATATTACGTTATATTATAAGGTATTTTCAATGATAAACTACTAAATATTATAAGGTATTTTCAATGATACACTGCATATTACGTTATATTATAAGGTATTTTCAATGATACACTGCATATAACGTTATATTATAAGGTATTTTCAATGATACACTGCATATTACGATATATTATATGGTGTTTTCAATGATACACTGCATATTACGAAATATTATAAGGTATTTTCAATGATACACTGCATATAACGTTATATTATAAGGTATTTTCAATGACACACTGCATATTACGTTATATTATAGGGTTTTTGCAATGATACACTGCATATTACGATATATTATATGGTATTTTCAATGATACACTGCATATTATGATATATTATAAGGTATTTTCAATGATACACTGCATATTACGTTATATTATAAGGTACTTTCATTGATACACTACAAATTACCATATATTATAAGGTATTTTCAAAGATACACTGCATATTACGTTATATTATAAGGTATTTTCAATGATTCACTGTATATTACGTTATATTATAAGGTATTTTCAATGATACACTGCATATTACGTTATATTATAAGGTATTTTCAATGATACACTGCATATAACGTTATATTATAAGGTATTTTCAATGATACACTGCATATTACGATATATTATATGGTGTTTTCAATGATACACTCCATATTACGTAATATTATAAGGTATTTTCAATGATACACTGCATATTACGTTATATTATAAGGTATTTTCAATTGTAAACTACTATATATCATAAGGTATTTTCAATGATACACTGCATAATACGTTATATCATAAGGTATTTTCAATGATACACTGCATATAACGTTATATTATAAGGTATTTTCAATGATACACTGCATATTACGATATATTATAAGGAATTTTCAATGATAAACTGCATATTACGTTATATTATAAGGTATTTTCAATGATATACTGCATATTACGATATATTATATGGTGTTTTCAATGATACACTGCATATTACGAAATATTATAAGGTATTTGCAATGATACACTGCATATTACGTTATATTATAAGGTATTTTCAATGATAAACTGCATATTACGTTATATTATAAGGTATTTTCAATGATAAACTACTAAATATTATAAGGTATTTTCAATGATACACTGCATATTACGTTATATTATAAGGTATTTTCAATGATACACTGCATATAACGTTATATTATAAGGTATTTTCAATGATACACTGCATATTACGATATATTATATGGTGTTTTCAATGATACACTGCATATTACGAAATATTATAAGGTATTTTCAATGATACACTGCATATTACGTTATATTATAAGGTATTTTCAATGACACACTGCATATTACGTTATATTATAGGGTTTTTGCAATGATACACTGCATATTACGATATATTATATGGTATTTTCAATGATACACTGCATATTATGATATATTATAAGGTATTTTCAATGATACACTGCATATTACGTTATATTATAAGGTACTTTCATTGATACACTACAAATTACCATATATTATAAGGTATTTTCAAAGATACACTGCATATTACGTTATATTATAAGGTATTTTCAATGATTCACTGTATATTACGTTATATTATAAGGTATTTTCAATGATACACTGCATATTACGTTATATTATAAGGTATTTTCAATGATACACTGCATATAACGTTATATTATAAGGTATTTCAATGATACACTGCATATTACGATATATTATATGGTGTTTTCAATGATACACTCCATATTACGTAATATTATAAGGTATTTTCAATGATACACTGCATATTACGTTATATTATAAGGTATTTTCAATTGTAAACTACTATATATCATAAGGTATTTTCAATGATACACTGCATAATACGTTATATCATAAGGTATTTTCAATGATACACTGCATATTACGTTATATTATAAGGTATTTTCAATGATAAACTACTATATATTATAAGGTATTTTCAATGATAAGCAACTATATCTTATAAGGTATTTTCAATGATACACTGCATATTACGTTATATTATAAGGTATTTTCAATGATACAGTGTATATTACGTTATATTATAAGGTATTTTCAATGATACACTGTATATTACGTTATATTATAAGGTATTTTCAATGATAAAACTGCATATTACGTTATATTATAAGGTATTTTCAATGATATACTGCATATTACGATATATTATATGGTGTTTTCAATGATACACTCCATATTACGTAATATTATAAGGTATTTTCAATAATACACTGCATATTACGTTATATTATAAGGTATTTTCAATTGTAAACTACTATATATCATAAGGTATTTTCAATGATACACTGCATAATACGTTATATCATAAGGTATTTTCAATGATACACTGCATATTACGTTATATTATAAGGTATTTTCAATGATAAACTACTATATATTATAAGGTATTTTCAATGATAAGCTACTATATCCTATAAGGTATTTTCAATGATACACTGTACATTACGTTATATTATAAGGTATTTTCAATGATACACTGTATATTACGTTATATTATAAGGTATTTTCAATGATAAACTGCATATTACGTTATAATATAAGGTATTTTCAATGATAAACTACTAAATATTATAAGGTATTTTCAATGATAAACTGCATATTACGTTATATTATAAGGTATTTTCAATGATACACTGTATATTACGTTATATTATAAGGTATTTTCAATGATAAACTGCATATAACGTTATATTATAAGGTATTTTCAATGATAAACTACTAAATATTATAAGGTATTTTCAATGATACACTGCATATTACGTTATATTATAAGGTATTTTCAATGATACACTGCATATTACGTTATATTATAAGGTATTTTCAATGATAAACTACTACTAAATATTATAAGGTATTTTCAATGATACACTGCATATTACGTTATATTATAAGGTATTTTCAATGATACACTGCATATAACGTTATATTATAAGGTATTTTCAATGATACACTGCATATTACGATATATTATATGGTGTTTTTCAATGATACACTGCATATTACGAAATATTATAAGGTATTTTCAATGATACACTGCATATAACGTTATATTATAAGGTATTTTCAATGATACACTGCATATTACGATATATTATATGGTGTTTTTCAATGATACACTGCATATTACGAAATATTATAAGGTATTTGCAATGATACACTGCATATTACGTTATATTATAAGGTATTTTCAATGATAAACTACAAATTACGTTATATTATAAGGTATTTTCAATGATAAACTACTAAATATTATAAGGTATTTTCAATGATACACTGCATATTACGTTATATTATAAGGTATTTTCAATGATACACTGCATATAACGTTATATTATAAGGTATTTTCAATGATACACTGCATATTACGATATATTATATGGTGTTTTCAATGATACACTGCATATTACGAAATATTATAAGGTATTTTCAATGATACACTGCATATTACGTTATATTATAAGGTATTTTCAATGACACAACACTGCATATTACGTTATATTATAGGGTTTTTGCAATGATACACTGCATATTACGATATATTATATGGTATTTTCAATGATACACTGCATATTATGATATATTATAAGGTATTTTCAATGATACACTGCATATTACGTTATTATTATAAGGTACTTTCATTGATACACTACAAATTACCATATATTATAAGGTATTTTCAAAGATACACTGCATATTACGTTATATTATAAGGTATTTTCAATGATTCACTGCATATTACGTTATATTATAAGGTATTTTCAATGATACACTGCATATTACGTTATATTATAAGCTATTTTCAATGATACACTGCATATAACGTTATATTATAAGGTATTTTTCAATGATACACTGCATATTACGATATATTATATGGTGTTTTCAATGATACACTCCATATTACGTAATATTATAAGGTATTTTCAATGATACACTGCATATTACGTTATATTATAAGGTATTTTCAATTGTAAACTACTATATATCATAAGGTATTTTCAATGATACACTGCATAATACGTTATATCATAAGGTATTTTCAATGATACACTC
>CAKAJI010000386.1:0-24016 GCA_916610255.1 Lasioglossum lativentre
CGCATACGGACGCCACTTCCAGGCATTACTCGATACGGGAGCTACGCGGTCCTACCTCCGCCAAGACGTGGCCGAGTGGTGCCGGCAACAAGGGGCAAGAACGATCTCCACAGACATGACCGTCCGCATCGCGGACGGCTCCGCCGTCGCACTAGATGGTGAGATAGAGGCCATAATAGACCTCTGCGGCAGCACCCTGGCCATCGCGTGCCCGGTACTACCCACCCTCTCACAAGCCATGTTAGTAGGGATGGACGCGTTCAAAGCCGTAGGAGCATCGATCACCCTCGGCCGACACACCTGGACCCTCCAGGAGGAAGCAAACACCGTAGAGGAACCAGATGGACTCGCGAAATATACACGCGAGCAGGAACAAAAACTACAGAAACTACTGGACACCGAATTACCCAAATTTACGAAGATCCAGGGAACAACACACCTCGCGGCACACCGAATACGTGTTACAACGACCGAACCGATTAAGCAAAGATACACACCGAGAAATCCTGCCACACAAGAAATTATCAACGAAGAAGTCGACCGCATGCTCCAGGAGGGCATCATCGAACCGTCCACAAGCCCATGGAGCTCTCCAGTTGTAATTGTCCGGAAAGCAAATGGCAAACCACGTTTTTGTATCGACTTCCGAAAAGTCAACAACGTCACAGAGAAAGATGCGTACCCCCTACCTCAGGTACAGGCCACATTAGAAAAATTACGAGAGGCACGCTACATTTCCACCATCGATTTAGCAAACGGATACTGGCAAGTACCATTGACCCCGGACAGCCGATCAATTACCGCGTTTACAGTGCCTGGTAGGGGACTGTACCAATTCCGGGTCATGCCATTTGGATTACATTCCGCCCCGGCAACATTCCAACGTCTCCTCGACACAGTCATCGGCCCGCGACTGGAACCAAGAGCCTTCGCATACCTCGACGATATAATCGTGCTCGGAAACACCTTTGAGGAACATTTAAATAACCTCCAAGAGGTGCTGCAACGGCTCCAACAGGCACGATTACGCATCAATCCAGAGAAGTGCCAATTCGGCAGAACCGAACTCCGTTACCTGGGCCACATAGTAACCAACCGGGGAGTAAGAACCGACCCAGATAAAGTCCAGGCGATCCGAAGCATCACCGCGCCGACATGTATAAAAGAACTCCGTCGGTTCCTGGGAATGGTATCCTGGTACCGCCGCTATATTCCCCACTTCGCCGACACCGCCGAACCGCTGCACCGACTATTACAGAAACGCCGTGGTTGGAACTGGGGAGAAACCGAAACGCGCGCATTCGAGGCCCTGAGAGCACAACTAGCCAAAGCACCCGTACTGGCATGTCCCGATTTCACTAAACCGTTTACCCTACAAACCGACGCCAGCGGACACGGACTCGGGGTCGTCCTGACGCAGGAAATAGAGGAAGAAGAAAGGGTTATCGCGTACGCAAGCCGTACACTCAACGGCGCGGAAAGAAACTACTCCGTAACCGAACAAGAATGCCTCGCGGTCGTATGGGGAATACGGAAGATGCGGCCCTATCTGGAGGGCTACAAATTCGTCGTCATTACCGACCATCAGGCCCTCCAATGGCTAAGGAAATTGGAAAACCCCTCCGGAAGACTCGCGCGCTGGGGATTGGAGCTCCAACAATACGATTTCACCATACGGTACCGCCGAGGAGAACAAAACCTCGTAGCTGATGCCCTCTCTCGCCAACCAGAAGATTTAGGACTCCTCGAGCACCCGGAAGATGCATGGTACCACCAGACCTGGAAGAAAGTCAAAACGGAACCCGGGCGGTATACAGACTACCGGATAATACGAGGGAGACTATACCGACACATTCCAGACACAGCAGGATTACGACCCGACTGGGAATGGAAAAAATGCATTCCGGCCAACGAACGGCCCGAACTGTTACGGCAAATGCACGACGACCCAACGGCCGGACATCTAGGTACCACCAAAACGATTGCCCGACTCGCACAACGGTATCACTGGCCTCGGATGCGACAAGATGCAGCAAACCACGTACGCCGCTGCAACAACTGCCTACGGTACAAGGCAATGCAGCAAGCACCGGCCGGGGAGATGTTCACCACCCCCGCCATAGGACCATGGGACGTCGCCACCGCCGACCTTGTAGGGCCTCTGCCGCGTACAAATCAGGGGTACACGACACTAGCCGTCTTCCAAGACAAGTTCACGAAGTGGGCGGAAGTACGTCCACTCCGACAAGCGACAGCACCGGCTGTCGCTCGTGCATTCGAAGAACAGGTCATCCTGCGGCACGGATGCCCGCGCCAGGTCATCACGGACAACGGCAGGCAGTTCGAAAGCCGAGATTTCAAAACACTGCTTCAACGGTACGAAATTAATCACCGGAGAACACCACCATACACGCCGCAGTGCAATCCGGTGGAACGCACGAACCGGGTATTAAAAACAATAATCGCGCAATTCACCACCGATAACCACCGAACCTGGGATCGGACCGTCGCCGCCGCAGTATTCGCGTACAACACCGCTAGACACGAAGGCACCGGAATGACCCCCGCGTACCTAACCTACGGTAGAGAACCGGCAGTACGAGGAACGGACCGACCACCCACCGAACACTTAGAAGAGGACGCCACAGACGCGGGTTATACGCACCGGGAAGAAGCGATAAATCGCATCATCGACGCCCAACAACTTGCACGCTCAGCACAGGCTCAAGCAACCGAAACACAGCGTCGGTATTATAACCTTCGTCGCAGGCAGTGGAAGCCAAGAGTGGGCGACACCGTCATGCGTCGGGAGCACCCTCTATCATCGGCAGCCGATGGCTTTTGCGCGAAATTAGCGCCGAAATTTTCCGGTCCGTACGAAGTACGAAAAATTTTGGGGCCGACAGTAGTTCTAATACAGGCCGGTAGAGGGCAGCACCACCGTGTCCATCTCCAGGATCTAAAGAAATGTACGATGGAGGGGGAATTCGGAGAAGACAGGAATCGAGGCCCTATAAATAACCACGAACGAAACACCGAAATCAATCAGCCAGAACATGCCAAAGGAAAAGCACGCAGCAGCACGAAAGGCAGCGATCCCGCTACGAGGGGTAAACAGGAGCAGACCGATGGAGGCCCGGGTAAGAGACCGCATCGTGGACGGGACGACACCGTGGCCAAGTCCGACACGAGGACCACCGGCGAAACTACGACCGCCACCTCGCCAGGAGGCGAACACCGTGGCGGAACTCCAGACGCAGGGAGGACCGAGCGTCAGGACGGTGAGAACACTGTCAGAGGCCGAAAAGAAAGCGGTGGCCATCCTAAGGAGCCGGCCCGCGGAGAGGAAGAGCTCCACCAGAGGCCGACGAACAACCGGCACCAAGACAGGCCGCGCCGGGACGAACACAGCCTGCAGCCCACCACGGACCACCTTCACCGAGGAGCCAGGTATAACCTACGATCCACCGTCCACCTCGACCCCTCTATTACCGCCGACACCAACGCCGACCCCACCTCCGATACCCCCCACCAGCCACCCCCTTTGCCCGTTGGCAACCCCCTTCTATCCCTCCGACCCCTCGACCACTCCGATCCAGGACAGCGACGTGGACGAGATAGACGTGTGGCTGGCACAGGTCGCGAGGGAACACCGAGACGCTCCTACGCCAGTACCAGATACACCAGCACCGACACCGACGCCGCTGCCGACGTGGAGGCCAGAGCAACCACCGGCACCGACCCCATCTCCAACGCCCTCCACCAGCCTGCCCCCCCCCCCCCGCCCCTTGGCAAACCCGATTACACCGGACGACAAGCCAGGAGGCTACCACATCCGGATGGACCTGGTGGAGCCTCGGCATCGGTACCGGCTTCCAATACCGGGGGGATGGATCCAGCTAAGGCTGAGCAGGGAGGGGGTACTGCACATACAGCACCGGAGCAGTGGAGAGGAAGAATCGGCGTAATTTAAGATGTACAGTTAGCTATAAGGTAGAAATAAGTTAGGTTAAGTTAATTATAAGGTAGAAATAAGTTAGGTTAAGTTAGTTATAAGATAGAAATAAGGTAGGTTAAGCTAAGTCAAGCTACAATCAATTATACAGTTAGACAGCAGGGGAAGTCTCGCGCCCCGAAGTAAGAGGGGGATGTAACGAGTACGTCTTGACGCGAGACTTCCCCCCCTGCATACCGCACCGCCCGCTTGCCAGCGAGCGCACCGCGAGACCGCGACGGTGCACTACCTGCCGCGTCGGCCGCTAGGTGGCTACCACAGCGCCGACTTTCTCGCTGGTAAAAGTAAGCGGGCGGGAAGATAAGTACGCCCGGCAAGCGCTAGATCGGGGTCAGAAGTTTTGACTCCATCACGAGTAGTTATTTCGCATAACCTCGAGGTGTCTCCAAACGTTCCGACCATAGCTCCGGAAGGCCCTCTGCCAACCGTTTCCCACCTTTCCCGAACACCAAGGCCCGGGCGGCGAAAGCCTACGGGAGTCCACTCCTTCGGGCAGCGAAAGCAACCGAACCGCTCGAGCGGCGAAAGCCCCGGGAATCCCTCCCCGAGCGGCGAAAGCCCCGGGACTCCGTCCGGCCCGAGCGGCGAAAGCCTACGGGAGTCCCTCTGCCCGAGCGGCGAAAGCCCCGAACTCACGCACCGCCGTCGTCTTTATGGGTTGTCCCACGCCGCCGTAACATCGCGAACACCGTCCGTATGTAAACCGTCCGCCGTACTTGTAAAACCGAAGTCTGAACCGTCCGTACGGAACACCGTCCGCCGTCCGTATGCACATCGTCCGTCGTACACCGGAATTGTTTAAACCGACCGAAAACCGTAGTCATTAAGAACCGCCGTAATAAACCAGTGATATTCATTGACCCGGTGTTGCTTATTCGTGGACCCGCGAACCTCGGCAACCGACTGAGTCGGCCTTACCCTCCCATCACCGAGCATTACACACTGAATATTACGTTATATTATAAGGTATTTTCAATGATACACTGCATATTACGTTATATTATAAGGTATTTTCAATGATACACTGCATATTAGGTTATATTATAAGGTATTTTCAATGATACACTGCATATTACGTTATATTATCAGGTATTTTCAATGATACACTACATATTACGTTATATTATAATGTATTTTCAATGATACACTACATTTACGATATATTCTAAAGTATTTTCAATGATACACTGCATATTACGTTATATTATAAGGTATTTTCAGTGATAGACAGCATATTACGTTATATTATAAGGTATTTTCAATGATACACTGCATATTGCGTTATATTATAAGGTATTTTCAATGATACACTACATTTACGATATATTCTAAAGTATTTTCAATGATACACTGCATATTACGTTATATTATAAGGTATTTTCAGTGATACACTGCATATTACGTTATATTATAAGGTATTTTCAAAGATACAATACAAATTACGATATATTGTAAGGTATTTTCAAAGATACACTGCATATTACGTTATATGGGAAGGTATTTTCAATGATACACTGCATATTACGTTATATGGGAAGGTATTTTCAATGATACACTGCATATTACGATATATTATAAGGTATTTTCAATGATGCACTGCATTTTACGTTATATTATAAGGTATTTTCATTGATAGACAAGAATTACCATATATTCTAAGGTATTTTCAATGATACACTGCATATTACGTTATATTATAAGGTATTTTCAATGATACACTGCATATTACGTTATATTATAAGGTATTTTCAAAGATACACTACAAATTACGATATATTATAAGGTATTTTCAATGATACACAGCATATTATGTTATATTATAAGGTATTTTCAATGATAAACTACTATATATTATAAGGTATTTTCAATGATAAACTACTATATATTATAAGGTATTTTCAATGATACACTACAAATTACGATATATTATAAGGTATTTTCAATGATACACTGCATATTACGTTATATTATAAGGTATTTTCAATGATACACTGCATATTACGTTATATTATAAGGTATTTTCAATGATACACTGCATATTACGTTATATCATAAGGTATTTTCAATGATACACTGCATATTGCGTTATATTATAAGGTATTTTCAATGATACACTACATTTACGATATATTCTAAAGTATTTTCAATGATACACTGCATATTACGTTATATTATAAGGTATTTTCAGTGATAGACAGCATACTACGTTATATTATAAGGTATTTTCAATGATACACTGCATATTGCGTTATATTATAAGGTATTTTCAGTGATAGACAGCATATTACGTTATATTATAAGGTATTTTCAATGATACAGTGCATATTGCGTTATATTATAAGGTATTTTCAATGGTACACTGCATATTAGGTTATATTATAAGGTATTTTCAATGATACACTAAATAGTACGTTATATTATAAGGTATTTTCAATGATACACTGCATATTGCGTTATATTATAAGATATTTTCAGTGATAGACTGGATATTACGTTATATTATAAGGTATTTTCAATGATACACTACATTTACGATATATTCTAAAGTATTTTCAATGATACACTGCATATTACGTTATATTATAAGGTATTTTCAGTGATAGACTGCATATTACGTTATATTATAAGGTATTTTCAATGATACACTGCATATTGCGTTATATTATAAGGTATTTTCAGTGATAGACTGGATATTACGTTATATTATAAGGTATTTTCAATGGTACACTGCATATTACGTTATATTATAAGGTATTTTCAGTGATAGACTGCATATTACGTTATATTATAAGGTATTTTCAATGATACACTGCATATTGCGTTATATTATAAGGTATTTTCAATGGTACACTGCATATTACGTTATATTATAAGGTATTTTCAATGATACACTGCATATTACGTTATATTATAAGGTATTTTCAATGATACACTGCATATTAGGTTATATTATAAGGTATTTTCAATGATACACTGCATATTACGTTATATTATCAGGTATTTTCAATGATACACTACATATTACGTTATATTATAAGGTATTTTCAATGATACACTACATTTACGATATATTATAAGGTATTTTCAATGATACACAGCATATTACGTTATATTATAAGGTATTTTCAATGATACACAGCATATTACGTTATATTATATGGTATTTTCAATGATACACAGCATATTACGTTATATTATAAGGTATTTTCAATGGTACACTGCATATTACGTTATATTATAAGGTATTTTCAATGATACACTGCATATTACGTTATATTATAAGGTATTTTCAATGATACACAGCATATTAGGTTATATTATAAGGTATTTTCAATGATACACTGCATATTACGTTATATTATCAGGTATTTTCAATGATACACTACATATTACGTTATATTATAAGGTATTTTCAATGATACACTACATTTACGATATATTATAAGGTATTTTCAATGATACACAGCATATTACGTTATATTATAAGGTATTTTCAATGATACACAGCATATTACGTTATATTATATGGTATTTTCAATGATACACAGCATATTACGTTATATTATAAGGTATTTTCAATGGTACACTGCATATTACGTTATATTATAAGGTATTTTCAATGATACACTGCATATTACGTTATATTATAAGGTATTTTCAATGATACACTGCATATTAGGTTATATTATAAGGTATTTTCAATGATACACTGCATATTACGTTATATTATCAGGTATTTTCAATGATACACTACATATTACGTTATATTATAAGGTATTTTCAATGATACACTGCATATTACGGTATATCATAAGGTATTTTCAATGATACACAGCATATTACGTTATATTATAAGGTATTTTCAATGATACACAGCATATTACGTTATATTATATGGTATTTTCAATGATACACAGCATATTACGTTATATTATAAGGTATTTTCAATGATACACTGCATATTACGTTATATTATAAGGTATTTTCAATGATACACTACATTTACGATATATTCTAAAGTATTTTCAATGATACACTGCATATTACGTTATATTATAAGGTATTTTCAGTGATACACTGAATATTACGTTATATTATAAGGTATTTTCAATGATACACTGCATATTGCGTTATATTATAAGGTATTTTCAGTGATACACTGAATATTACGTTATATTATAAGGTATTTTCAATGATACACAGCATATTACGTTATATTATATGGTATTTTCAATGATACACAGCATATTACGTTATATTATAAGGTATTTTCAATGATACACTGCATATTACGTTATATTATAAGGTATTTTCAATGATACACTGCATATTAGGTTATATTATAAGGTATTTTCAATGATACACTGCATATTACGTTATATTATCAGGTATTTTCAATGATACACTACATATTACGTTATATTATAAGGTATTTTCAATGATACACTGCATATTACGTTATATCATAAGGTATTTTCAATGATACACAGCATATTACGTTATATTATAAGGTATTTTCAATGATACACAGCATATTACGTTATATTATATGGTATTTTCAATGATACACAGCATATTACGTTATATTATAAGGTATTTTCAATGATACACTGCATATTACGTTATATTATAAGGTATTTTCAATGATACACTACATTTACGATATATTCTAAAGTATTTTCAATGATACACTGCATATTACGTTATATTATAAGGTATTTTCAGTGATACACTGAATATTACGTTATATTATAAGGTATTTTCAATGATACACTGCATATTGCGTTATATTATAAGGTATTTTCAGTGATACACTGAATATTACGTTATATTATAAGGTATTTTCAATGATACACTGCATATTACGTTATATTATAAGGTATTTTCAATGATACACTGCATATTAGTTTATATTATAAGGTATTTTCAATGATACACTGCATATTACGTTATATTATCAGGTATTTTCAATGATACACTACATATTACGTTATATTATAAGGTATTTTCAATGATACACTACATTTACGATATATTATAAGGTATTTTCAATGATACACAGCATATTACGTTATATTATAAGGTATTTTCAATGATACACAGCATATTACGTTATATTATATGGTATTTTCAATGATACACAGCATATTACGTTATATTATAAGGTATTTTCAATGGTACACTGCATATTACGTTATATTATAAGGTATTTTCAATGATACACTGCATATTACGTTATATTATAAGGTATTTTCAATGATACACTGCATATTAGGTTATATTATAAGGTATTTTCAATGATACACTGCATATTACGTTATATTATCAGGTATTTTCAATGATGCACTACATATTACGTTATATTATAAGGTATTTTCAATGATACACTGCATATTACGGTATATCATAAGGTATTTTCAATGATACACTGCATATTGCGTTATATTATAAGGTATTTTCAATGATACACTACATTTACGATATATTCTAAAGTATTTTCAATGATACACTGCATATTACGTTATATTATAAGGTATTTTCAGTGATAGACAGCATACTACGTTATATTATAAGGTATTTTCAATGATACACTGCATATTGCGTTATATTATAAGGTATTTTCAGTGATAGACAGCATATTACGTTATATTATAAGGTATTTTCAATGATACAGTGCATATTGCGTTATATTATAAGGTATTTTCAATGGTACACTGCATATTAGGTTATATTATAAGGTATTTTCAATGATACACTAAATAGTACGTTATATTATAAGGTATTTTCAATGATACACTGCATATTGCGTTATATTATAAGGTATTTTCAGTGATAGACTGGATATTACGTTATATTATAAGGTATTTTCAATGATACACTACATTTACGATATATTCTAAAGTATTTTCAATGATACACTGCATATTACGTTATATTATAAGGTATTTTCAGTGATAGACTGCATATTACGTTATATTATAAGGTATTTTCAATGATACACTGCATATTGCGTTATATTATAAGGTATTTTCAGTGATAGACTGGATATTACGTTATATTATAAGGTATTTTCAATGATACACTGCATATTACGTTATATTATAAGGTATTTTCAGTGATAGACTGCATATTACGTTATATTATAAGGTATTTTCAATGATACACTGCATATTGCGTTATATTATAAGGTATTTTCAATGGTACACTGCATATTACGTTATATTATAAGGTATTTTCAGTGATACACTGAATATTACGTTATATTATAAGGTATTTTCAATGATACACTGCATATTGCGTTATATTATAAGGTATTTTCAGTGATACACTGAATATTACGTTATATTATAAGGTATTTTCAATGATACACTGCATATTACGTTATATTATAAGGTATTTTCAATGATACACTGCATATTAGGTTATATTATAAGGTATTTTCAATGATACACTGCATATTACGTTATATTATCAGGTATTTTCAATGATACACTACATATTACGTTATATTATAATGTATTTTCAATGATACACTACATTTACGATATATTCTAAAGTATTTTCAATGATACACTGCATATTACGTTGTATTATAAGGTATTTTCAGTGATACACTGAATATTACGTTATATTATAAGGTATTTTCAATGATACACGGCATATTGCGTTATATTATAAGGTATTTTCAGTGATACACTGAATATTACGTTATATTATAAGGTATTTTCAATGATACACTGCATATTACGTTATATTATAAGGTATTTTCAATGATACACTGCATATTAGTTTATATTATAAGGTATTTTCAATGATACACTGCATATTACGTTATATTATCATGTATTTTCAATGATACACTACATATTACGTTATATTATAAGGTATTTTCAATGATACACTACATTTACGATATATTATAAGGTATTTTCAATGATACACAGCATATTACGTTATATTATAAGGTATTTTCAATGATACACAGCATATTACGTTATATTATATGGTATTTTCAATGATACACAGCATATTACGTTATATTATAAGGTATTTTCAATGGTACACTGCATATTACGTTATATTATAAGGTATTTTCAATGATACACTGCATATTACGTTATATTATAAGGTATTTTCAATGATACACTGCATATTAGGTTATATTATAAGGTATTTTCAATGATACACTGCATATTACGTTATATTATCAGGTATTTTCAATGATACACTACATATTACGTTATATTATAAGGTATTTTCAATGATACACTGCATATTACGGTATATCATAAGGTATTTTCAATGATACACAGCATATTACGTTATAGTATAAGGTATTTTCAATGATTCACAGCATATTACGTTATATTATATGGTATTTTCAATGATACACAGCATATTACGTTATATTATAAGGTATTTTCAATGATACACTGCATATTACGTTATATTATAAGGTATTTTCAATGATACACTACATTTACGATATATTCTAAAGTATTTTCAATGATACACTGCATATTACGTTATATTATAAGGTATTTTCAGTGATACACTGAATATTACGTTATATTATAAGGTATTTTCAATGATACACTGCATATTGCGTTATATTATAAGGTATTTTCAGTGATACACTGAATATTACGTTATATTATAAGGTATTTTCAATGATACACTGCATATTACGTTATATTATAAGGTATTTTCAATGATACACTGCATATTAGTTTATATTATAAGGTATTTTCAATGATACACTGCATATTACGTTATATTATCAGGTATTTTCAATGATACACTACATATTACGTTATATTATAAGGTATTTTCAATGATACACTACATTTACGATATATTATAAGGTATTTTCAATGATACACAGCATATTACGTTATATTATAAGGTATTTTCAATGATACACAGCATATTACGTTATATTATAAGGTATTTTCAATGATACACAGCATATTACGTTATATTATAAGGTATTTTCAATGGTACACTGCATATTACGTTATATTATAAGGTATTTTCAATGATACACTGCATATTACGTTATATTATAAGGTATTTTCAATGATACACTGCATATTAGGTTATATTATAAGGTATTTTCAATGATACACTGCATATTACGTTATATTATCAGGTATTTTCAATGATACACTACATATTACGTTATATTATAAGGTATTTTCAATGATACACTGCATGTTACGGTATATCATAAGGTATTTTCAATGATACACTGCATATTGCGTTATATTATAAGGTATTTTCAATGATACACTACATTTACGATATATTCTAAAGTATTTTCAATGATACACTGCATATTACGTTATATCATAAGGTATTTTCAGTGATAGACAGCATACTACGTTATATTATAAGGTATTTTCAATGATACACTGCATATTGCGTTATATTATAAGGTATTTTCAGTGATAGACAGCATATTACGTTATATTATAAGGTATTTTCAATGATACACTGCATATTACGTTATATTATAAGGTATTTTCAGTGATAGACAGCATATTACGTTATATTATAAGGTATTTTCAATGATACACTGCATATTGCGTTATATTATAAGGTATTTTCAGTGATAGACAGCATATTACGTTATATTATAAGGTATTTTCAATGATACACTGCATATTGCGTTATATTATAAGGTATTTTCAATGGTACACTGCATATTAGGTTATATTATAAGGTATTTTCAATGATACACAGCATATTACGTTATATTATAAGGTATTTTCAATGATACACTGCATATTACGTTATATTATAAGGTATTTTCAATGATACACTACATTTACGATATATTCTAAAGTATTTTCAATGATACACTGCATATTACGTTATATTATAAGGTATTTTCAGTGATACACTGAATATTACGTTATATTATAAGGTATTTTCAATGATACACTGCATATTGCGTTATATTATAAGGTATTTTCAGTGATACACTGAATATTACGTTATATTATAAGGTATTTTCAATGATACACTGCATATTACGTTATATTATAAGGTATTTTCAATGATACACTGCATATTAGGTTATATTATAAGGTATTTTCAATGATACACTGCATATTACGTTATATTATCAGGTATTTTCAATGATACACTACATATTACGTTATATTATAATGTATTTTCAATGATACACAACATTTACGATATATTCTAAAGTATTTTCAATGATACACTGCATATTACGTTATATTATAAGGTATTTTCAGTGATAGACAGCATATTACGTTATATTATAAGGTATTTTCAATGATACACTGCATATTGCGTTATATTATAAGGTATTTTCAATGATACACTACATTTTACGATATATTCTAAAGTATTTTCAATGATACACTGCATATTACGTTATATTATAAGGTATTTTCAGTGATACACTGCATATTACGTTATATTATAAGGTATTTTCAAAGATACAATACAAATTACGATATATTGTAAGGTATTTTCAAAGATACACTGCATATTACGTTATATGGGAAGGTATTTTCAATGATACACTGCATATTACGTTATATGGGAAGGTATTTTCAATGATACACTGCATATTACGATATATTATAAGGTATTTTCAATGATGCACTGCATTTTACGTTATATTATAAGGTATTTTCATTGATAGACAAGAATTACCATATATTCTAAGGTATTTTCAATGATACACTGCATATTACGTTATATTATAAGGTATTTTCAATGATACACTGCATATTACGTTATATTATAAGGTATTTTCAAAGATACACTACAAATTACGATATATTATAAGGTATTTTCAATGATACACAGCATATTATGTTATATTATAAGGTATTTTCAATGATAAACTACTATATATTATAAGGTATTTTCAATGATAAACTACTATATATTATAAGGTATTTTCAATGATACACTACAAATTACGATATATTATAAGGTATTTTCAATGATACACTGCATATTACGTTATATTATAAGGTATTTTCAATGATACACTGCATATTACGTTATATTATAAGGTATTTTCAATGATACACTGCATATTACGTTATATCATAAGGTATTTTCAATGATACACTGCATATTGCGTTATATTATAAGGTATTTTCAATGATACACTACATTTACGATATATTATAAGGTATTTTCAATGATACACTGCATATTACGTTATATTATAAGGTATTTTCAATGATACACTGCATATTACGTTATATCATAAGGTATTTTCAATGATACACTGCATATTGCGTTATATTATAAGGTATTTTCAATGATACACTACATTTACGATATATTCTAAAGTATTTTCAATGATACACTGCATATTACGTTATATTATAAGGTATTTTCAGTGATAGACAGCATACTACGTTATATTATAAGGTATTTTCAATGATACACTGCATATTGCGTTATATTATAAGGTATTTTCAGTGATAGACAGCATATTAGGTTATATTATAAGGTATTTTCAATGATACAGTGCATATTGCGTTATATTATAAGGTATTTTCAATGGTACACTGCATATTAGGTTATATTATAAGGTATTTTCAATGATACACTAAATAGTACGTTATATTATAAGGTATTTTCAATGATGCACTGCATATTGCGTTATATTATAAGATATTTTCAGTGATAGACTGGATATTACGTTATATTATAAGGTATTTTCAATGATACACTACATTTACGATATATTCTAAAGTATTTTCAATGATACACTGCATATTACGTTATATTATAAGGTATTTTCAGTGATAGACTGCATATTACGTTATATTATAAGGTATTTTCAATGATACACTGCATATTGCGTTATATTATAAGGTATTTTCAGTGATAGACTGGATATTACGTTATATTATAAGGTATTTTCAATGGTACACTGCATATTACGTTATATTATAAGGTATTTTCAGTGATAGACTGCATATTACGTTATATTATAAGGTATTTTCAATGATACACTGCATATTGCGTTATATTATAAGGTATTTTCAATGGTACACTGCATATTACGTTATATTATAAGGTATTTTCAATGATACACTGCATATTACGTTATATTATAAGGTATTTTCAATGATACACTGCATATTAGGTTATATTATAAGGTATTTTCAATGATACACTGCATATTACGTTATATTATCAGGTATTTTCAATGATACACTACATATTACGTTATATTATAAGGTATTTTCAATGATACACTACATTTACGATATATTATAAGGTATTTTCAATGATACACAGCATATTACGTTATATTATAAGGTATTTTCAATGATACACTGCATATTACGTTATATTATAAGGTATTTTCAATGATACACAGCATATTAGGTTATATTATAAGGTATTTTCAATGATACACTGCATATTACGTTATATTATCAGGTATTTTCAATGATACACTACATATTACGTTATATTATAAGGTATTTTCAATGATACACTACATTTACGATATATTATAAGGTATTTTCAATGATACACTGCATATTACGTTATATTATAAGGTATTTTCAATGATACACAGCATATTACGTTATATTATATGGTATTTTCAATGATACACAGCATATTACGTTATATTATAAGGTATTTTCAATGGTACACTGCATATTACGTTATATTATAAGGTATTTTCAATGATACACTGCATATTACGTTATATTATAAGGTATTTTCAATGATACACTGCATATTAGGTTATATTATAAGGTATTTTCAATGATACACTGCATATTACGTTATATTATCAGGTATTTTCAATGATACACTACATATTACGTTATATTATAAGGTATTTTCAATGATACACTGCATATTACGGTATATCATAAGGTATTTTCAATGATACACAGCATATTACGTTATAGTATAAGGTATTTTCAATGATACACAGCATATTACGTTATATTATATGGTATTTTCAATGATACACAGCATATTACGTTATATTATAAGGTATTTTCAATGGTACACTGCATATTACGTTATATTATAAGGTATTTTCAATGATACACTGCATATTACGTTATATTATAAGGTATTTTCAATGATACACTGCATATTAGTTTATATTATAAGGTATTTTCAATGATACACTGCATATTACGTTATATTATCAGGTATTTTCAATGATACACTACATATTACGTTATATTATAAGGTATTTTCAATGATACACTACATTTACGATATATTATAAGGTATTTTCAATGATACACAGCATATTACGTTATATTATAAGGTATTTTCAATGATACACAGCATATTACGTTATATTATAAGGTATTTTCAATGATACACAGCATATTACGTTATATTATAAGGTATTTTCAATGGTACACTGCATATTACGTTATATTATAAGGTATTTTCAATGATACACTGCATATTACGTTATATTATAAGGTATTTTCAATGATACACTGCATATTAGGTTATATTATAAGGTATTTTCAATGATACACTGCATATTACGTTATATTATCAGGTATTTTCAATGATACACTACATATTACGTTATATTATAAGGTATTTTCAATGATACACTGCATGTTACGGTATATCATAAGGTATTTTCAATGATACACTGCATATTGCGTTATATTATAAGGTATTTTCAATGATACACTACATTTACGATATATTCTAAAGTATTTTCAATGATACACTGCATATTACGTTATATCATAAGGTATTTTCAGTGATAGACAGCATACTACGTTATATTATAAGGTATTTTCAATGATACACTGCATATTGCGTTATATTATAAGGTATTTTCAGTGATAGACAGCATATTACGTTATATTATAAGGTATTTTCAATGATACACTGCATATTACGTTATATTATAAGGTATTTTCAGTGATAGACAGCATACTACGTTATATTATAAGGTATTTTCAATGATACACTGCATATTGCGTTATATTATAAGGTATTTTCAGTGATAGACAGCATATTACGTTATATTATAAGGTATTTTCAATGATACACTGCATATTGCGTTATATTATAAGGTATTTTCAATGGTACACTGCATATTAGGTTATATTATAAGGTATTTTCAATGATACACAGCATATTACGTTATATTATAAGGTATTTTCAATGATACACTGCATATTACGTTATATTATAAGGTATTTTCAATGATACACTACATTTACGATATATTCTAAAGTATTTTCAATGATACACTGCATATTACGTTATATTATAAGGTATTTTCAGTGATACACTGAATATTACGTTATATTATAAGGTATTTTCAATGATACACTGCATATTGCGTTATATTATAAGGTATTTTCAGTGATACACTGAATATTACGTTATATTATAAGGTATTTTCAATGATACACTGCATATTACGTTATATTATAAGGTATTTTCAATGATACACTGCATATTAGGTTATATTATAAGGTATTTTCAATGATACACTGCATATTACGTTATATTATCAGGTATTTTCAATGATACACTACATATTACGTTATATTATAATGTATTTTCAATGATACACAACATTTACGATATATTCTAAAGTATTTTCAATGATACACTGCATATTACGTTATATTATAAGGTATTTTCAGTGATAGACAGCATATTACGTTATATTATAAGGTATTTTCAATGATACACTGCATATTGCGTTATATTATAAGGTATTTTCAATGATACACTACATTTACGATATATTCTAAAGTATTTTCAATGATACACTGCATATTACGTTATATTATAAGGTATTTTCAGTGATACACTGCATATTACGTTATATTATAAGGTATTTTCAATGATACACTACAAATTACGATATATTGTAAGGTATTTTCAAAGATACACTGCATATTACGTTATATGGGAAGGTATTTTCAATGATACACTGCATATTACGTTATATGGGAAGGTATTTTCAATGATACACTGCATATTACGATATATTATAAGGTATTTTCAATGATGCACTGCATTTTACGTTATATTATAAGGTATTTTCATTGATAGACAAGAATTACCATATATTCTAAGGTATTTTCAATGATACACTGCATATTACGTTATATTATTAGGTATTTTCAATGATACACTGCATATTACGTTATATTATAAGGTATTTTCAAAGATACACTACAAATTACGATATATTATAAGGTATTTTCAATGATACACAGCATATTATGTTATATTATAAGGTATTTTCAATGATAAACTACTATATATTATAAGGTATTTTCAATGATAAACTACTATATATTATAAGGTATTTTCAATGATACACTACAAATTACGATATATTATAAGGTATTTTCAATGATACACTGCATATTACGTTATATTATAAGGTATTTTCAATGATACACTGCATATTACGTTATATTATAAGGTATTTTCAATGATACACTGCATATTACGTTATATCATAAGGTATTTTCAATGATACACTGCATATTGCGTTATATTATAAGGTATTTTCAATGATACACTACATTTACGATATATTATAAGGTATTTTCAATGATACACTGCATATTACGTTATATTATAAGGTATTTTCAATGATACACTGCATATTACGTTATATCATAAGGTATTTTCAATGATACACTGCATATTGCGTTATATTATAAGGTATTTTCAATGATACACTACATTTACGATATATTCTAAAGTATTTTCAATGATACACTGCATATTACGTTATATTATAAGGTATTTTCAGTGATAGACAGCATATTACGTTATATTATAAGGTATTTTCAATGATACACTGCATATTGCGTTATATTATAAGGTATTTTCAGTGATAGACAGCATATTACGTTATATTATAAGGTATTTTCAATGATACACTGCATATTGCGTTATATTATAAGGTATTTTCAATGGTACACTGCATATTAGGTTATATTATAAGGTATTTTCAATGATACACTAAATAGTACGTTATATTATAAGGTATTTTCAATGATGCACTGCATATTGCGTTATATTATAAGATATTTTCAGTGATAGACTGGATATTACGTTATATTATAAGGTATTTTCAATGATACACTACATTTACGATATATTCTAAAGTATTTTCAATGATACACTGCATATTACGTTATATTATAAGGTATTTTCAGTGATAGACTGCATATTACGTTATATTATAAGGTATTTTCAATGATACACTGCATATTGCGTTATATTATAAGGTATTTTCAGTGATAGACTGGATATTACGTTTATATTATAAGGTATTTTCAATGGTACACTGCATATTACGTTATATTATAAGGTATTTTCAGTGATAGACTGCATATTACGTTATATTATAAGGTATTTTCAATGATACACTGCATATTGCGTTATATTATAAGGTATTTTCAATGGTACACTGCATATTACGTTATATTATAAGGTATTTTCAATGATACACTGCATATTACGTTATATTATAAGGTATTTTCAATGATACACTGCATATTAGGTTATATTATAAGGTATTTTCAATGATACACTGCATATTACGTTATATTATCAGGTATTTTCAATGATACACTACATATTACGTTATATTATAAGGTATTTTCAATGATACACTACATTTACGATATATTATAAGGTATTTTCAATGATACACAGCATATTACGTTATATTATAAGGTATTTTCAATGATACACTGCATATTACGTTATATTATAAGGTATTTTCAATGATACACAGCATATTAGGTTATATTATAAGGTATTTTCAATGATACACTGCATATTACGTTATATTATCAGGTATTTTCAATGATACACTACATATTACGTTATATTATAAGGTATTTTCAATGATACACTACATTTACGATATATTATAAGGTATTTTCAATGATACACAGCATATTACGTTATATTATAAGGTATTTTCAATGATACACAGCATATTACGTTATATTATATGGTATTTTCAATGATACACAGCATATTACGTTATATTATAAGGTATTTTCAATGATACACTGCATATTACGTTATATTATAAGGTATTTTCAATGATACACTGCATATTACGTTATATTATAAGGTATTTTCAATGATACACTGCATATTAGGTTATATTATAAGGTATTTTCAATGATACACTGCATATTACGTTATATTATCAGGTATTTTCAATGATACACTACATATTACGTTATATTATAAGGTATTTTCAATGATACACTGCATATTACGGTATATCATAAGGTATTTTCAATGATACACAGCATATTACGTTATAGTATAAGGTATTTTCAATGATACACAGCATATTACGTTATATTATATGGTATTTTCAATGATACACAGCATATTACGTTATATTATAAGGTATTTTCAATGATACACTGCATATTACGTTATATTATAAGGTATTTTCAATGATACACTACATTTACGATATATTCTAAAGTATTTTCAATGATACACTGCATATTACGTTATATTATAAGGTATTTTCAGTGATACACTGAATATTACGTTATATTATAAGGTATTTTCAATGATACACTGCATATTGCGTTATATTATAAGGTATTTTCAGTGATACACTGAATATTACGTTATATTATAAGGTATTTTCAATGATACACAGCATATTACGTTATATTATATGGTATTTTCAATGATTCACAGCATATTACGTTATATTATAAGGTATTTTCAATGATACACTGCATATTACGTTATATTATAAGGTATTTTCAATGATACACTGCATATTAGGTTATATTATAAGGTATTTTCAATGATACACTGCATATTACGTTATATTATCAGGTATTTTCAATGATACACTACATATTACGTTATATTATAAGGTATTTTCAATGATACACTGCATATTACGTTATATTATAAGGTATTTTCAATGATACACTGCATATTAGGTTATATTATAAGGTATTTTCAATGATACACTGCATATTACGTTATATTATCAGGTATTTTCAATGATACACTACATATTACGTTATATTATAAGGTATTTTCAATGATACACTGCATATTACGGTATATCATAAGGTATTTTCAATGATACACAGCATATTACGTTATAGTATAAGGTATTTTCAATGATACACAGCATATTACGTTATATTATATGGTATTTTCAATGATACACAGCATATTACGTTATATTATAAGGTATTTTCAATGATACACTGCATATTACGTTATATTATAAGGTATTTTCAATGATACACTACATTTACGATATATTCTAAAGTATTTTCAATGATACACTGCATATTACGTTATATTATAAGGTATTTTCAATGATACACTGAATATTACGTTATATTATAAGGTATTTTCAATGATACACTGCATATTGCGTTATATTATAAGGTATTTTCAGTGATACACTGAATATTACGTTATATTATAAGGTATTTTCAATGATACACTGCATATTACGTTATATTATAAGGTATTTTCAATGATACACTGCATATTAGTTTATATTATAAGGTATTTTCAATGATACACTGCATATTACGTTATATTATCAGGTATTTTCAATGATACACTACATATTACGTTATATTATAAGGTATTTTCAATGATACACTACATTTACGATATATTATAAGGTATTTTCAATGATACACTGCATATTACGTTATATTATAAGGTATTTTCAATGATACACAGCATATTACGTTATATTATATGGTATTTTCAATGATACACAGCATATTACGTTATATTATAAGGTATTTTCAATGGTACACTGCATATTACGTTATATTATAAGGTATTTTCAATGATACACTGCATATTACGTTATATTATAAGGTATTTTCAATGATACACTGCATATTAGGTTATATTATAAGGTATTTTCAATGATACACTGCATATTACGTTATATTATCAGGTATTTTCAATGATACACTACATATTACGTTATATTATAAGGTATTTTCAATGATACACTGCATATTACGGTATATCATAAGGTATTTTCAATGATACACTGCATATTGTGTTATATTATAAGGTATTTTCAATGATACACTACATTTACGATATATTCTAAAGTATTTTCAATGATACACTGCATATTACGTTATATTATAAGGTATTTTCAGTGATAGACAGCATACTACGTTATATTATAAGGTATTTTCAATGATACACTGCATATTGCGTTATATTATAAGGTATTTTCAGTGATAGACAGCATATTACGTTATATTATAAGGTATTTTCAATGATACAGTGCATATTGCGTTATATTATAAGGTATTTTCAATGGTACACTGCATATTAGGTTATATTATAAGGTATTTTCAATGATACACTAAATAGTACGTTATATTATAAGGTATTTTCAATGATACACTGCATATTGCGTTATATTATAAGGTATTTTCAGTGATAGACTGGATATTACGTTATATTATAAGGTATTTTCAATGATACACTACATTTACGATATATTCTAAAGTATTTTCAATGATACACTGCATATTACGTTATATTATAAGGTATTTTCAGTGATAGACTGCATATTACGTTATATTATAAGGTATTTTCAATGATACACTGCATATTGCGTTATATTATAAGGTATTTTCAGTGATAGACTGGATATTACGTTATATTATAAGGTATTTTCAATGATACACTGCATATTACGTTATATTATAAGGTATTTTCAGTGATAGACTGCATATTACGTTATATTATAAGGTATTTTCAATGATACACTGCATATTGCGTTATATTATAAGGTATTTTCAATGGTACACTGCATATTACGTTATATTATAAGGTATTTTCAGTGATACACTGAATATTACGTTATATTATAAGGTATTTTCAATGATACACTGCATATTGCGTTATATTATAAGGTATTTTCAGTGATACACTGAATATTACGTTATATTATAAGGTATTTTCAATGATACACTGCATATTACGTTATATTATAAGGTATTTTCAATGATACACTGCATATTAGGTTATATTATAAGGTATTTTCAATGATACACTGCATATTACGTTATATTATCAGGTATTTTCAATGATACACTACATATTACGTTATATTATAATGTATTTTCAATGATACACTACATTTACGATATATTCTAAAGTATTTTCAATGATACACTGCATATTACGTTGTATTATAAGGTATTTTCAGTGATACACTGAATATTACGTTATATTATAAGGTATTTTCAATGATACACGGCATATTGCGTTATATTATAAGGTATTTTCAGTGATACACTGAATATTACGTTATATTATAAGGTATTTTCAATGATACACTGCATATTACGTTATATTATAAGGTATTTTCAATGATACACTGCATATTAGTTTATATTATAAGGTATTTTCAATGATACACTGCATATTACGTTATATTATCATGTATTTTCAATGATACACTACATATTACGTTATATTATAAGGTATTTTCAATGATACACTACATTTACGATATATTATAAGGTATTTTCAATGATACACTACATATTACGTTATATTATAAGGTATTTTCAATGATACACTGCATATTACGGTATATCATAAGGTATTTTCAATGATACACAGCATATTACGTTATAGTATAAGGTATTTTCAATGATTCACAGCATATTACGTTATATTATATGGTATTTTCAATGATACACAGCATATTACGTTATATTATAAGGTATTTTCAATGATACACTGCATATTACGTTATATTATAAGGTATTTTCAATGATACACTACATTTACGATATATTCTAAAGTATTTTCAATGATACACTGCATATTACGTTATATTATAAGGTATTTTCAGTGATACACTGAATATTACGTTATATTATAAGGTATTTTCAATGATACACTGCATATTGCGTTATATTATAAGGTATTTTCAGTGAT
>CAKAJI010000387.1:0-42452 GCA_916610255.1 Lasioglossum lativentre
ATTGAAAATACCTTATAAAATAACGTAATATGCAGTGTATCATTGAAAATACCTTATAATATAACGTAATATGCAGTGTATCATTGAAAATGGCTTATAATATAACGTAATATGCAGTGTATCATTGAAAATACCTTATAATATAACGTAATATGCAGTGTATCATTGTATATACCTTATAATATAACGTAATATGCAGTGTATCATTGAAAATACCTTCTAATATAACGTAATATGCAGTGTATCATTGAAAATACCTTATAATATAACGTAACATTTGCAGTCTATCATTGAAAATGGTTTATAATATAACGTAATATGCAGTGTATCATTGAAAATACCTTATAATATAAAGTAATATGCAGTGTATCATTGAAAATACCTTATAAAATAACGTAATATGCAGTGTATCATTGAAAATACCTTATACTATAACGTATTATGCTGTGTATCATTGAAAATACCTTATAAAATAACGTAATATGCAGTGTATCATTGAAAATACCTTATACTATAACGTAATATGCAGTGTATCATTGAAAATGGCTTATAATATAACGTAATATGCAGTGTATCATTGAAAATACCTTATAATATAACGTAATATGCAGTGTATCATTGAAAATACCTTATAAAATAACGTAATATGCAGTGTATAATTGAAAATACCTTATACTATAACGTATTATGCTGTGTATCATTGAAAATACATTATAATATAATGTAATATGCAGTGTATCATTGAAAATACCTTATAATATAAAGTAATATGCAGTGTATCATTGAAAATACCTTATGAAATAACGTAATATGCAGTGTATCATTGAAAATACCTTATACTATTACGTATTATGCAGTGTATCATTGAAAATACCTTATAATATAACGTATTATACTGTGTATCATTGAAAATACATTATAATATAATGTAATATGCAGTGTATCATTGAAAATGGCTTATAATATAACGTAATATGCAGTGTATCATTGAAAATACCTTATAATATACCGTAATATGCAGTGTATCATTGAAAATACCTTATAATATAATGTAATATGCAGTGTATCATTGAAAATACATTATAATATAATGTAATATGCAGTGTATCATTGAAAATACCTTATAATATAAAGTAATATGCAGTGTATCATTGAAAATACCTTATAAAATAACGTAATATGCAGTGTATCATTGAAAATACCTTATACTATAACGTATTATGCTGTGTATCATTGAAAATACCTTATAAAATAACGTAATATGCAGTGTATCATTGAAAATACCTTATACTATAACGTATTATGCAGTGTATTATTGAAAATACCTTATAATATAATGTAATATGCAGTGTATCATTTAAAATACCTTATAATATAACGTAATATTTGCAGTCTATCATTGAAAATACATTATAATATAATGTAATATGCAGTGTATCATTGAAAATACCTTATACTATAACGTATTATGCTGTGTATCATTGAAAATACATTATAATATAATGTAATATGCAGTGTATCATTGAAAATACCTTATAATATAACGTAATATGCAGTGTATCATTGAAAATACCTTATAAAATAACGTAATATGCAGTGTATAATTGAAAATACCTTATACTATAACGTATTATGCTGTGTATCATTGAAAATACATTATAATATAATGTAATATGCAGTGTATCATTGAAAATACCTTATAATATAAAGTAATATGCAGTGTATCATTGAAAATACCTTATAAAATAACGTAATATGCAGTGTATAATTGAAAATACCTTATACTATAACGTATTATGCTGTGTATCATTGAAAATACATTACAATATAATGTAATATGCAGTGTATCATTGAAAATACCTTATAATATAAAGTAATATGCAGTGTATCATTGAAAATACCTTATAATATTGTAATGCTCGGTGATGGGAGGGTAAGGCCGACTCAGTCGGTTGCCGAGGTTCGCGGGTCCACGAATAAGCAACACCGGGTCAATGAATATCACTGGTTTATTACGGCGGTTCTTAATGACTACGGTTTTCGGTCGGTTTAAACAATTCCGGTGTACGACGGACGATGTGCATACGGACGGCGGACGGTGTTCCGTACGGACGGTTCAGACTTCGGTTTTACAAGTACGGCGGACGGTTTACATACGGACGGTGTTCGCGATGTTACGGCGGCGTGGGACAACCCATAAAGACGACGGCGGTGCGTGAGTTCGGGGCTTTCGCCGCTCGGGCAGAGGGACTCCCGTAGGCTTTCGCCGCTCGGGCCGGACGGAGTCCCGGGGCTTTCGCCGCTCGGGGAGGGATTCCCGGGGCTTTCGCCGCTCGAGCGGTTCGGTTGCTTTCGCTGCCCGAAGGAGTGGACTCCCGTAGGCTTTCGCCGCCCGGGCCTTGGTGTTCGGGAAAGGTGGGAAACGGTTGGCAGAGGGCCTTCCGGAGCTATGGTCGGAACGTTTGGAGACACCTCGAGGTTATGCGAAATAACTACTCGTGATGGAGTCAAAACTTCTGACCCCGATCTAGCGCTTGCCGGGCGTACTTATCTTCCCGCCCGCTTACTTTTACCAGCGAGAAAGTCGGCGCTGTGGTAGCCACCTAGCGGCCGACGCGGCAGGTAGTGCACCGTCGCGGTCTCGCGGTGCGCTCGCTGGCAAGCGGGCGGTGCGGTATGCAGGGGGGGAAGTCTCGCGTCAAGACGTACTCGTTACATCCCCCTCTTACTTCGGGGCGCGAGACTTCCCCTGCTGTCTAACTGTATAATTGATTGTAGCTTGACTTAGCTTAACCTACCTTATTTCTATCTTATAACTAACTTAACCTAACTTATTTCTACCTTATAATTAACTTAACCTAACTTATTTCTACCTTATAGCTAACTGTACATCTTAAATTACGCCGATTCTTCCTCTCCACTGCTCCGGTGCTGTATGTGCAGTACCCCCTCCCTGCTCAGCCTTAGCTGGATCCATCCCCCCGGTATTGGAAGCCGGTACCGATGCCGAGGCTCCACCAGGTCCATCCGGATGTGGTAGCCTCCTGGCTTGTCGTCCGGTGTAATCGGGTTTGCCAAGGGGCGGGGGGGGGGGGCAGGCTGGTGGAGGGCGTTGGAGATGGGGTCGGTGCCGGTGGTTGCTCTGGCCTCCACGTCGGCAGCGGCGTCGGTGTCGGTGCTGGTGTATCTGGTACTGGCGTAGGAGCGTCTCGGTGTTCCCTCGCGACCTGTGCCAGCCACACGTCTATCTCGTCCACGTCGCTGTCCTGGATCGGAGTGGTCGAGGGGTCGGAGGGATAGAAGGGGGTTGCCAACGGGCAAAGGGGGTGGCTGGTGGGGGGTATCGGAGGTGGGGTCGGCGTTGGTGTCGGCGGTAATAGAGGGGTCGAGGTGGACGGTGGATCGTAGGTTATACCTGGCTCCTCGGTGAAGGTGGTCCGTGGTGGGCTGCAGGCTGTGTTCGTCCCGGCGCGGCCTGTCTTGGTGCCGGTTGTTCGTCGGCCTCTGGTGGAGCTCTTCCTCTCCGCGGGCCGGCTCCTTAGGATGGCCACCGCTTTCTTTTCGGCCTCTGACAGTGTTCTCACCGTCCTGACGCTCGGTCCTCCCTGCGTCTGGAGTTCCGCCACGGTGTTCGCCTCCTGGCGAGGTGGCGGTCGTAGTTTCGCCGGTGGTCCTCGTGTCGGACTTGGCCACGGTGTCGTCCCGTCCACGATGCGGTCTCTTACCCGGGCCTCCATCGGTCTGCTCCTGTTTACCCCTCGTAGCGGGATCGCTGCCTTTCGTGCTGCTGCGTGCTTTTCCTTTGGCATGTTCTGGCTGATTGATTTCGGTGTTTCGTTCGTGGTTATTTATAGGGCCTCGATTCCTGTCTTCTCCGAATTCCCCCTCCATCGTACATTTCTTTAGATCCTGGAGATGGACACGGTGGTGCTGCCCTCTACCGGCCTGTATTAGAACTACTGTCGGCCCCAAAATTTTTCGTACTTCGTACGGACCGGAAAATTTCGGCGCTAATTTCGCGCAAAAGCCATCGGCTGCCGATGATAGAGGGTGCTCCCGACGCATGACGGTGTCGCCCACTCTTGGCTTCCACTGCCTGCGACGAAGGTTATAATACCGACGCTGTGTTTCGGTTGCTTGAGCCTGTGCTGAGCGTGCAAGTTGTTGGGCGTCGATGATGCGATTTATCGCTTCTTCCCGGTGCGTATAACCCGCGTCTGTGGCGTCCTCTTCTAAGTGTTCGGTGGGTGGTCGGTCCGTTCCTCGTACTGCCGGTTCTCTACCGTAGGTTAGGTACGCGGGGGTCATTCCGGTGCCTTCGTGTCTAGCGGTGTTGTACGCGAATACTGCGGCGGCGACGGTCCGATCCCAGGTTCGGTGGTTATCGGTGGTGAATTGCGCGATTATTGTTTTTAATACCCGGTTCGTGCGTTCCACCGGATTGCACTGCGGCGTGTATGGTGGTGTTCTCCGGTGATTAATTTCGTACCGTTGAAGCAGTGTTTTGAAATCTCGGCTTTCGAACTGCCTGCCGTTGTCCGTGATGACCTGGCGCGGGCATCCGTGCCGTAGGATGACCTGTTCTTCGAATGCACGAGCGACAGCCGGTGCTGTCGCTTGTCGGAGTGGACGTACTTCCGCCCACTTCGTGAACTTGTCTTGGAAGACGGCTAGTGTCGTGTACCCCTGATTTGTACGCGGCAGAGGCCCTACAAGGTCGGCGGTGGCGACGTCCCATGGTCCTATGGCGGGGGTGGTGAACATCTCCCCGGCCGGTGCTTGCTGCATTGCCTTGTACCGTAGGCAGTTGTTGCAGCGGCGTACGTGGTTTGCTGCATCTTGTCGCATCCGAGGCCAGTGATACCGTTGTGCGAGTCGGGCAATCGTTTTGGTGGTACCTAGATGTCCGGCCGTTGGGTCGTCGTGCATTTGCCGTAACAGTTCGGGCCGTTCGTTGGCCGGAATGCATTTTTTCCATTCCCAGTCGGGTCGTAATCCTGCTGTGTCTGGAATGTGTCGGTATAGTCTCCCTCGTATTATCCGGTAGTCTGTATACCGCCCGGGTTCCGTTTTGACTTTCTTCCAGGTCTGGTGGTACCATGCATCTTCCGGGTGCTCGAGGAGTCCTAAATCTTCTGGTTGGCGAGAGAGGGCATCAGCTACGAGGTTTTGTTCTCCTCGGCGGTACCGTATGGTGAAATCGTATTGTTGGAGCTCCAATCCCCAGCGCGCGAGTCTTCCGGAGGGGTTTTCCAATTTCCTTAGCCATTGGAGGGCCTGATGGTCGGTAATGACGACGAATTTGTAGCCCTCCAGATAGGGCCGCATCTTCCGTATTCCCCATACGACCGCGAGGCATTCTTGTTCGGTTACGGAGTAGTTTCTTTCCGCGCCGTTGAGTGTACGGCTTGCGTACGCGATAACCCTTTCTTCTTCCTCTATTTCCTGCGTCAGGACGACCCCGAGTCCGTGTCCGCTGGCGTCGGTTTGTAGGGTAAACGGTTTAGTGAAATCGGGACATGCCAGTACGGGTGCTTTGGCTAGTTGTGCTCTCAGGGCCTCGAATGCGCGCGTTTCGGTTTCTCCCCAGTTCCAACCACGGCGTTTCTGTAATAGTCGGTGCAGCGGTTCGGCGGTGTCGGCGAAGTGGGGAATATAGCGGCGGTACCAGGATACCATTCCCAGGAACCGACGGAGTTCTTTTATACATGTCGGCGCGGTGATGCTTCGGATCGCCTGGACTTTATCTGGGTCGGTTCTTACTCCCCGGTTGGTTACTATGTGGCCCAGGTAACGGAGTTCGGTTCTGCCGAATTGGCACTTCTCTGGATTGATGCGTAATCGTGCCTGTTGGAGCCGTTGCAGCACCTCTTGGAGGTTATTTAAATGTTCCTCAAAGGTGTTTCCGAGCACGATTATATCGTCGAGGTATGCGAAGGCTCTTGGTTCCAGTCGCGGGCCGATGACTGTGTCGAGGAGACGTTGGAATGTTGCCGGGGCGGAATGTAATCCAAATGGCATGACCCGGAATTGGTACAGTCCCCTACCAGGCACTGTAAACGCGGTAATTGATCGGCTGTCCGGGGTCAATGGTACTTGCCAGTATCCGTTTGCTAAATCGATGGTGGAAATGTAGCGTGCCTCTCGTAATTTTTCTAATGTGGCCTGTACCTGAGGTAGGGGGTACGCATCTTTCTCTGTGACGTTGTTGACTTTTCGGAAGTCGATACAAAAACGTGGTTTGCCATTTGCTTTCCGGACAATTACAACTGGAGAGCTCCATGGGCTTGTGGACGGTTCGATGATGCCCTCCTGGAGCATGCGGTCGACTTCTTCGTTGATAATTTCTTGTGTGGCAGGATTTCTCGGTGTGTATCTTTGCTTAATCGGTTCGGTCGTTGTAACACGTATTCGGTGTGCCGCGAGGTGTGTTGTTCCCTGGATCTTCGTAAATTTGGGTAATTCGGTGTCCAGTAGTTTCTGTAGTTTTTGTTCCTGCTCGCGTGTATATTTCGCGAGTCCATCTGGTTCCTCTACGGTGTTTGCTTCCTCCTGGAGGGTCCAGGTGTGTCGGCCGAGGGTGATCGATGCTCCTACGGCTTTGAACGCGTCCATCCCTACTAACATGGCTTGTGAGAGGGTGGGTAGTACCGGGCACGCGATGGCCAGGGTGCTGCCGCAGAGGTCTATTATGGCCTCTATCTCACCATCTAGTGCGACGGCGGAGCCGTCCGCGATGCGGACGGTCATGTCTGTGGAGATCGTTCTTGCCCCTTGTTGCCGGCACCACTCGGCCACGTCTTGGCGGAGGTAGGACCGCGTAGCTCCCGTATCGAGTAATGCCTGGAAGTGGCGTCCGTATGCGGTTACCGGTATAAAAATTCGTGAGTCGGAGCCTAGATCCGCTGAGGCATTGTTTTGTCTATTGGTCGGACGGTGCCTCGGCCGCCGACTCCGTTTCCGTTTCCCGACATCTGGTTACAGGGGCATCTGCGTGTCGTTTTTCCCGTTGTGCCGCAGTATGAGCAGAAGAGTTTCGGAGCCCGGCGGCATTCTTGTCGTTGATGCCCTCGCTGTCCGCACCTCCAGCAGCAGGTCTCCCGGTTGTAGTTACTGCTTATTTCGGTGGCTACTGGCTGCGTTACTTCCTGGCTGGCGGCGTTGCACATATTTGTGTTCCCGTGCATAGCAGCGCGGGGAGGGTGTCGTCGTCGGTCTTCGGCCAGGATGCGTTCGTATTCTGTTGCTCGGTCCAGAAGATCTGTCATGGTGAGGACTTCGTCCCGGCGGAAATATTTCTGATATTCTATTTGCAAATTTCGGTATATCCTTGCTAATTGCTCGTTCTCGGAGAATCCTCCGTGTCGTCGCATGAGCGTGTTCATGTCCGTAACATATTCCCAGGTGGGTTCCCCTGACTTTTGCAGACGGTTCCTGATTGTGTCTTCCAGGTGTAGTAAACGGTCTTGTGAGATGAACGTTCGGCGGAGAGCTCTCATGAAATCGTCCCAGTTAGACCAGTGTTTTTTCTCGTTGCGGTACCATTGCAATGCTCTACCGCGGAGTATTTCTGCTAGGCAGTGTCGAGTTTGTTCCGGGGTCACCCCGTATCCATCGTGTAGGTCTTCTAGTCTATCGATGAAATCTTCGGCGTTTTCTCCGTCGAAGTGGGCTCCCCAACGACTGACTTTTTTCAGTACGTTGTTGTCCAGTGGCTCTTGCGTTGGTTCCGGTTTCGGTTCCCGTGAGGGATCTTCTCGTGTCGGTTCTTCTTTCGACATTGTTCGTAAGTGGGTGACAACTCGTGCCCTGAGTTCGTCCAATGTTCCGGTCGTGTCTAATCTTCGTAGATGAGCTTCGTTAATGAGATCGTGTTTCCGAAGGCGATATACCCACCCGGTTTGTATGCTCATTCGCGGTTCTCCCTGTCGCTAAGACTGTTCGGGCGCCAATTTGTAATGCTCGGTGATGGGAGGGTAAGGCCGACTCAGTCGGTTGCCGAGGTTCGCGGGTCCACGAATAAGCAACACCGGGTCAATGAATATCACTGGTTTATTACGGCGGTTCTTAATGACTACGGTTTTCGGTCGGTTTAAACAATTCCGGTGTACGACGGACGATGTGCATACGGACGGCGGACGGTGTTCCGTACGGACGGTTCAGACTTCGGTTTTACAAGTACGGCGGACGGTTTACATACGGACGGTGTTCGCGATGTTACGGCGGCGTGGGACAACCCATAAAGACGACGGCGGTGCGTGAGTTCGGGGCTTTCGCCGCTCGGGCAGAGGGACTCCCGTAGGCTTTCGCCGCTCGGGCCGGACGGAGTCCCGGGGCTTTCGCCGCTCGGGGAGGGATTCCCGGGGCTTTCGCCGCTCGAGCGGTTCGGTTGCTTTCGCTGCCCGAAGGAGTGGACTCCCGTAGGCTTTCGCCGCCCGGGCCTTGGTGTTCGGGAAAGGTGGGAAACGGTTGGCAGAGGGCCTTCCGGAGCTATGGTCGGAACGTTTGGAGACACCTCGAGGTTATGCGAAATAACTACTCGTGATGGAGTCAAAACTTCTGACCCCGATCTAGCGCTTGCCGGGCGTACTTATCTTCCCGCCCGCTTACTTTTACCAGCGAGAAAGTCGGCGCTGTGGTAGCCACCTAGCGGCCGACGCGGCAGGTAGTGCACCGTCGCGGTCTCGCGGTGCGCTCGCTGGCAAGCGGGCGGTGCGGTATGCAGGGGGGGAAGTCTCGCGTCAAGACGTACTCGTTACAATATAACGTAATATGCAGTGTATCATTGAAAATACCTTATAAAATAACGTAATATGCAGTGTATAATTGAAAATACCTTATACTATAACGTATTATGCTGTGTATCATTGAAAATACATTATAATATAATGTAATATGCAGTGTATCATTGAAAATACATTATAAAATAACGTAATATGCAGTGTATCATTGAAAATACCTTATAATATAACGTAATATTTGCAGTCTATCATTGAAAATGGCTTATAATATAACGTAATATGCAGTGTATCATTGAAAATACCTTATAATGTAACGTAATATGCAGTGTATCATTGAAAATACCTTCTAATATAACGTAATATGCAGTGTATCATTGAAAATACCTTATACTATAACGTATTATGCTGTGTATCATTGAAAATACCTTATAAAATAACGTAATATGCAGTGTATCATTGAAAATACCTTCTAATATAACGTAATATGCAGTGTATCATTGAAAATACCTTATAATATAACGTAACATTTGCAGTCTATCATTGAAAATGGTTTATAATATAACGTAATATGCAGTGTATCATTGAAAATACCTTATAATATAAAGTAATATGCAGTGTATCATTGAAAATACCTTATAAAATAACGTAATATGCAGTGTATCATTGAAAATACCTTATACTATAACGTATTATGCTGTGTATCATTGAAAATACCTTATAAAATAACGTAATATGCAGTGTATCATTGAAAATACCTTATACTATAACGTAATATGCAGTGTATCATTGAAAATACCTTATACTATAACGTATTATGCTGTGTATCATTGAAAATACATTATAATATAATGTAATATGCAGTGTATCATTGAAAATACCTTATAATATAACGTAATATGCAGTGTATCATTGAAAATACCTTATAATATAACGTAACATTTGCAGTCTATCATTGAAAATGGTTTATAATATAACGTAAAATGTAGTGTATAATTGAAAATACCTTATACTATAACGTATTATGCTGTGTATCATTGAAAATACATTATAATATAACGTAATATGCAGTGTATCATTGAAGACACCGTATAAAATAATGCAATATGCAGCGTATCATTGAAAATACCTTATAATATAATGTAATATGCAGTGTATCATTGAAAATACCTTATAATATAAAGTAATATGCAGTGTATAATTGAAAATACATTATAAAATAACGTAATATGCAGTGTATCATTGAAAATACCTTATAATATAACGTAATATTTGCAGTCTATCATTGAAAATACCTTATAATATAACGTAATATGCAGTGTATCATTGAAAATACCTTATAATATAACGTAATATGCAGTGTATCATTGTAAATACCTTATAATATAACGTAATATGCAGTGTATCATTGAAAATACCTTCTAATATAACGTAATATGCAGTGTATCATTGAAAATACCTTATAAAATAACGTTATATGCAGTGTATCATTGAAAATACCTTATAATATAACGTAATATTTGCAGTCTATCATTGAAAATGGCTTATAATATAACGTAATATGCAGTGTATCATTGAAAATACCTTATAATATAACGTAATATGCAGTGTATCATTGAAAATACCTTATAAAATAACGTAATATGCAGTGTATAATTGAAAATACCTTATACTATAACGTATTATGCTGTGTATCATTGAAAATACATTATAATATAATGTAATATGCAGTGTATCATTGAAAATACCTTATAATATAAAGTAATATGCAGTGTATCATTGAAAATACCTTATGAAATAACGTAATATGCAGTGTATCATTGAAAATACCTTATACTATTACGTATTATGCAGTGTATCATTGAAAATACCTTATAATATAACGTATTATACTGTGTATCATTGAAAATACATTATAATATAATGTAATATGCAGTGTATCATTGAAAATGGCTTATAAAATAACGTAATATGCAGTGTATCATTGAAAATACCTTATACTATAACGTATTATGCTGTGTATCATTGAAAATACCTTATAAAATAACGTAATATGCAGTGTATCATTGAAAATACCTTATACTATAACGTATTATGCAGTGTATTATTGAAAATACCTTATAATATAATGTAATATGCAGTGTATCATTTAAAATACCTTATAATATAACGTAATATTTGCAGTCTATCATTGAAAATACATTATAATATAATGTAATATGCAGTGTATCATTGAAAATACCTTATACTATAACGTATTATGCTGTGTATCATTGAAAATACATTATAATATAATGTAATATGCAGTGTATCATTGAAAATACCTTATAATATAACGTAATATGCAGTGTATCATTGAAAATACCTTATAAAATAACGTAATATGCAGTGTATAATTGAAAATACCTTATACTATAACGTATTATGCTGTGTATCATTGAAAATACATTATAATATAATGTAATATGCAGTGTATCATTGAAAATACCTTATAATATAAAGTAATATGCAGTGTATCATTGAAAATACCTTATAAAATAACGTAATATGCAGTGTATAATTGAAAATACCTTATACTATAACGTATTATGCTGTGTATCATTGAAAATACATTATAATATAATGTAATATGCAGTGTATCATTGAAAATACATTATAAAATAACGTAATATGCAGTGTATCATTGAAAATACCTTATAATATAACGTAATATTTGCAGTCTATCATTGAAAATGGCTTATAATATAACGTAATATGCAGTGTATCATTGAAAATACCTTATAAAATAACGTAATATGCAGTGTATAATTGAAAATACCTTATACGATAACGTAATATGCAGTGTATAAATGAAAATACCTTATACTATAACGTATTATGCTGTGTATCATTGAAAATACATTACAATATAATGTAATATGCAGTGTATCATTGAAAATACCTTATAATATAAAGTAATATGCAGTGTATCATTGAAAATACCTTATAAAATAACGTAATATGCAGTGTATAATTGAAAATACCTTATACGATAACGTAATATGCAGTGTATATTTGAAAATACCTTATACTATAACGTATTATGCTGTGTATCATTGAAAATACATTACAATATAATGTAATATGCAGTGTATCATTGAAAATACCTTATAATATAAAGTAATATGCAGTGTATCATTGAAAATACCTTATAAAATAACGTAATATGCAGTGTATCATTGAAAATACCTTATACTATAACGTATTATGCTGTGTATCATTGAAAATACCTTATAAAATAACGTACTATGCAGTGTATCATTGAAAATACCTTATACTATAACGTATTATGCTGTGTATCATTGAAAATACATTATAATATAATGTAATATGCAGTGTATCATTGAAAATACCTTATAAAATAACGTAATATGCAGTGTATAATTGAAAATACCTTATACGATAACGTAATATGCAGTGTATAATTGAAAATACCTTATACTATAACGTATTATGCTGTGTATCATTGAAAATACATTACAATATAATGTAATATGCAGTGTATCATTGAAAATACCTTATAATATAAAGTAATATGCAGTGTATCATTGAAAATACCTTATAATATAACGTAATATGCAGTGTATCATTGAAAATACCTTATAATATAACGTAATATGCAGTGTATAATTGAAAATACCTTATACTATAACGTATTATGCTGTGTATCATTGAAAATACATTATAATATAAAGTAATATGCAGTGTATCATTGAAAATACATTATAAAATAACGTAATATGCAGTGTATCATTGAAAATACCTTATAATATAACGTAATATTTGCAGTCTATCATTGAAAATGGCTTATAATATAACGTAATATGCAGTGTATCATTGAAAATACCTTATAATATAACGTAATATGCAGTGTATCATTGTAAATACCTTATAATGTAACGTAATATGCAGTGTATCATTGAAAATACCTTCTAATATAACGTAATATGCAGTGTATCATTGAAAATACCTTATACTATAACGTATTATGCTGTGTATCATTGAAAATACCTTATAAAATAACGTAATATGCAGTGTATCATTGAAAATACCTTATAATATAACGTAATATGCAGTGTATCATTGAAAATACCTTATAATATAACGTAACATTTGCAGTCTATCATTGAAAATGGTTTATAATATAACGTAATATGCAGTGTATCATTGAAAATACCTTATAATATAAAGTAATATGCAGTGTATCATTGAAAATACCTTATAAAATAACGTAATATGCAGTGTATCATTGAAAATACCTTATACTATAACGTATTATGCTGTGTATCATTGAAAATACATTACAATATAATGTAATATGCAGTGTATCATTGAAAATACCTTATAATATAAAGTAATATGCAGTGTATCATTGAAAATACCTTATAATATAACGTAATATGCAGTGTATCATTGAAAATACCTTATAAAATAACGTAATATGCAGTGTATAATTGAAAATACCTTATACTATAACGTATTATGCTGTGTATCATTGAAAATACATTATAATATAATGTAATATGCAGTGTATCATTGAAAATACCTTATAATATAAAGTAATATGCAGTGTATCATTGAAAATACCTTATAATATAATGTAATATGCAGTGTATCATTGAAAATACATTATAAAATAACGTAATATGCAGTGTATCATTGAAAATACCTTATAATATAACGTAATATTTGCAGTCTATCATTGAAAATGGCTTATAATATAACGTAATATGCAGTGTATCATTGAAAATACCTTATAATATAACGTAATATGCAGTGTATCATTGTAAATACCTTATAATGTAACGTAATATGCAGTGTATCATTGAAAATACCTTCTAATATAACGTAATATGCAGTGTATCATTGAAAATACCTTATAATATAACGTAACATTTGCAGTCTATCATTGAAAATGGTTTATAATATAACGTAATATGCAGTGTATCATTGAAAATACCTTATAATATAACGTAATATTTGCAGTCTATCATTGAAAATACCTTATAATATAACGTAATATGCAGTGTATCATTGAAAATACCTTATAAAATAACGTAATATGCAGTGTATCATTGAAAATACCTTATACTATAACGTAATATGCAGTGTATAAATGAAAATACCTTATACTATAACGTATTATGCTGTGTATCATTGAAAATACATTACAATATAATGTAATATGCAGTGTATCATTGAAAATACCTTATAATATAAAGTAATATGCAGTGTATCATTGAAAATACCTTATAAAATAACGTAATATGCAGTGTATAATTGAAAATACCTTATACGATAACGTAATATGCAGTGTATATTTGAAAATACCTTATACTATAACGTATTATGCTGTGTATCATTGAAAATACATTACAATATAATGTAATATGCAGTGTATCATTGAAAATACCTTATAATATAAAGTAATATGCAGTGTATCATTGAAAATACCTTATAAAATAACGTAATATGCAGTGTATCATTGAAAATACCTTATACTATAACGTATTATGCTGTGTATCATTGAAAATACCTTATAAAATAACGTACTATGCAGTGTATCATTGAAAATACCTTATACTATAACGTATTATGCTGTGTATCATTGAAAATACATTATAATATAATGTAATATGCAGTGTATCATTGAAAATACCTTATAAAATAACGTAATATGCAGTGTATAATTGAAAATACCTTATACGATAACGTAATATGCAGTGTATAATTGAAAATACCTTATACTATAACGTATTATGCTGTGTATCATTGAAAATACATTACAATATAATGTAATATGCAGTGTATCATTGAAAATACCTTATAATATAAAGTAATATGCAGTGTATCATTGAAAATACCTTATAATATAACGTAATATGCAGTGTATCATTGAAAATACCTTATAAAATAACGTAATATGCAGTGTATAATTGAAAATACCTTATACTATAACGTATTATGCTGTGTATCATTGAAAATACATTATAATATAATGTAATATGCAGTGTATCATTGAAAATACATTATAAAATAACGTAATATGCAGTGTATCATTGAAAATACCTTATAATATAACGTAATATTTGCAGTCTATCATTGAAAATGGCTTATAATATAACGTAATATGCAGTGTATCATTGAAAATACCTTATAATATAACGTAATATGCAGTGTATCATTGTAAATACCTTATAATATAACGTAATATGCAGTGTATCATTGAAAATACCTTATAATATAACGTAATATGCAGTGTATCATTGAAAATACCTTATACTATAACGTATTATGCTGTGTATCATTGAAAATACCTTATAAAATAACGTAATATGCAGTGTATCATTGAAAATACCTTCTAATATAACGTAATATGCAGTGTATCATTGAAAATACCTTATAATATAACGTAACATTTGCAGTCTATCATTGAAAATGGTTTATAATATAACGTAATATGCAGTGTATCATTGAAAATACCTTATAATATAAAGTAATATGCAGTGTATCATTGAAAATACCTTATAAAATAACGTAATATGCAGTGTATCATTGAAAATACCTTATACTATAACGTATTATGCTGTGTATCATTGAAAATACCTTATAAAATAACGTAATATGCAGTGTATCATTGAAAATACCTTATAATATAACGTAATATTTGCAGTCTATCATTGAAAATGGCTTATAATATAACGTAATATGCAGTGTATCATTGAAAATACCTTATAATATAACGTAATATGCAGTGTATCATTGTATATACCTTATAATATAACGTAATATGCAGTGTATCATTGAAAATACCTTCTAATATAACGTAATATGCAGTGTATCATTGAAAATACCTTATGAAATAACGTAATATGCAGTGTATCATTGAAAATACCTTATACTATTACGTATTATGCAGTGTATCATTGAAAATACCTTATAATATAACGTATTATACTGTGTATCATTGAAAATACATTATAATATAATGTAATATGCAGTGTATCATTGAAAATGGCTTATAAAATAACGTAATATGCAGTGTATCATTGAAAATACCTTATACTATAACGTATTATGCTGTGTATCATTGAAAATACCTTATAAAATAACGTAATATGCAGTGTATCATTGAAAATACCTTATACTATAACGTATTATGCAGTGTATTATTGAAAATACCTTATAATATAATGTAATATGCAGTGTATCATTTAAAATACCTTATAATATAACGTAATATTTGCAGTCTATCATTGAAAATACATTATAATATAATGTAATATGCAGTGTATAATTGAAAATACCTTATACTATAACGTATTATGCTGTGTATCATTGAAAATACATTATAATATAATGTAATATGCAGTGTATCATTGAAAATACCTTATAATATAAAGTAATATGCAGTGTATCATTGAAAATACCTTATAAAATAACGTAATATGCAGTGTATAATTGAAAATACCTTATACTATAACGTATTATGCTGTGTATCATTGAAAATACATTATAATATAATGTAATATGCAGTGTATCATTGAAAATACCTTATAAAATAACGTAATATGCAGTGTATCATTGAAAATACCTTATAATATAACGTAATATTTGCAGTCTATCATTGAAAATGGCTTATAATATAACGTAATATGCAGTGTATCATTGAAAATACCTTATAATATAACGTAATATGCAGTGTATCATTGTAAATACCTTATAATGTAACGTAATATGCAGTGTATCATTGAAAATACCTTCTAATATAACGTAATATGCAGTGTATCATTGAAAATACCTTATAATATAACGTAACATTTGCAGTCTATCATTGAAAATGGTTTATAATATAACGTAATATGCAGTGTATCATTGAAAATACCTTATAATATAACGTAATATTTGCAGTCTATCATTGAAAATACCTTATAATATAACGTAATATGCAGTGTATCATTGAAAATACCTTATAAAATAACGTAATATGCAGTGTATCATTGAAAATACCTTATACGATAACGTAATATGCAGTGTATAAATGAAAATACCTTATACTATAACGTATTATGCTGTGTATCATTGAAAATACATTACAATATAATGTAATATGCAGTGTATCATTGAAAATACCTTATAATATAAAGTAATATGCAGTGTATCATTGAAAATACCTTATAAAATAACGTAATATGCAGTGTATAATTGAAAATACCTTATACGATAACGTAATATGCAGTGTATATTTGAAAATACCTTATACTATAACGTATTATGCTGTGTATCATTGAAAATACATTACAATATAATGTAATATGCAGTGTATCATTGAAAATACCTTATAATATAAAGTAATATGCAGTGTATCATTGAAAATACCTTATAAAATAACGTAATATGCAGTGTATCATTGAAAATACCTTATACTATAACGTATTATGCTGTGTATCATTGAAAATACCTTATAAAATAACGTAATATGCAGTGTATCATTGAAAATACCTTATACTATAACGTATTATGCTGTGTATCATTGAAAATACATTATAATATAATGTAATATGCAGTGTATCATTGAAAATACCTTATAAAATAACGTAATATGCAGTGTATAATTGAAAATACCTTATACGATAACGTAATATGCAGTGTATAATTGAAAATACCTTATACTATAACGTATTATGCTGTGTATCATTGAAAATACATTACAATATAATGTAATATGCAGTGTATCATTGAAAATACCTTATAATATAAAGTAATATGCAGTGTATCATTGAAAATACCTTATAATATAACGTAATATGCAGTGTATCATTGAAAATACCTTATAAAATAACGTAATATGCAGTGTATAATTGAAAATACCTTATACTATAACGTATTATGCTGTGTATCATTGAAAATACATTATAATATAATGTAATATGCAGTGTATCATTGAAAATACATTATAAAATAACGTAATATGCAGTGTATCATTGAAAATACCTTATAATATAACGTAATATTTGCAGTCTATCATTGAAAATGGCTTATAATATAACGTAATATGCAGTGTATCATTGAAAATACCTTATAATATAACGTAATATGCAGTGTATCATTGTAAATACCTTATAATATAACGTAATATGCAGTGTATCATTGAAAATACCTTCTAATATAACGTAATATGCAGTGTATCATTGAAAATACCTTATACTATAACGTATTATGCTGTGTATCATTGAAAATACCTTATAAAATAACGTAATATGCAGTGTATCATTGAAAATACCTTCTAATATAACGTAATATGCAGTGTATCATTGAAAATACCTTATAATATAACGTAACATTTGCAGTCTATCATTGAAAATGGTTTATAATATAACGTAATATGCAGTGTATCATTGAAAATACCTTATAATATAACGTAATATGCAGTGTATCATTGAAAATACCTTATAAAATAACGTAATATGCAGTGTATCATTGAAAATACCTTATACTATAACGTATTATGCTGTGTATCATTGAAAATACCTTATAAAATAACGTAATATGCAGTGTATCATTGAAAATACCTTATAATATAACGTAATATTTGCAGTCTATCATTGAAAATGGCTTATAATATAACGTAATATGCAGTGTATCATTGAAAATACCTTATAATATAACGTAATATGCAGTGTATCATTGTATATACCTTATAATATAACGTAATATGCAGTGTATCATTGAAAATACCTTCTAATATAACGTAATATGCAGTGTATCATTGAAAATACCTTATAATATAACGTAACATTTGCAGTCTATCATTGAAAATGGTTTATAATATAACGTAATATGCAGTGTATCATTGAAAATACCTTATAATATAAAGTAATATGCAGTGTATCATTGAAAATACCTTATAAAATAACGTAATATGCAGTGTATCATTGAAAATACCTTATACTATAACGTATTATGCTGTGTATCATTGAAAATACCTTATAAAATAACGTAATATGCAGTGTATCATTGAAAATACCTTATACTATAACGTAATATGCAGTGTATCATTGAAAATACCTTATACTATAACGTATTATGCTGTGTATCATTGAAAATACATTATAATATAATGTAATATGCAGTGTATCATTGAAAATACCTTATAATATAACGTAATATGCAGTGTATCATTGAAAATACCTTATAATATAACGTAACATTTGCAGTCTATCATTGAAAATGGTTTATAATATAACGTAAAATGTAGTGTATAATTGAAAATACCTTATACTATAACGTATTATGCTGTGTATCATTGAAAATACATTATAATATAACGTAATATGCAGTGTATCATTGAAGACACCGTACAAAATAATGCAATATGCAGCGTATCATTGAAAATACCTTATAATATAATGTAATATGCAGTGTATCATTGAAAATACCTTATAATATAAAGTAATATGCAGTGTATAATTGAAAATACATTATAAAATAACGTAATATGCAGTGTATCATTGAAAATACCTTATAATATAACGTAATATTTGCAGTCTATCATTGAAAATACCTTATAATATAACGTAATATGCAGTGTATCATTGAAAATACCTTATAATATAACGTAATATGCAGTGTATCATTGTAAATACCTTATAATATAACGTAATATGCAGTGTATCATTGAAAATACCTTCTAATATAACGTAATATGCAGTGTATCATTGAAAATACCTTATAAAATAACGTTATATGCAGTGTATCATTGAAAATACCTTATAATATAACGTAATATTTGCAGTCTATCATTGAAAATGGCTTATAATATAACGTAATATGCAGTGTATAATTGAAAATACCTTATACTATAACGTATTATGCTGTGTATCATTGAAAATACATTATAATATAATGTAATATGCAGTGTATCATTGAAAATACCTTATAATATAAAGTAATATGCAGTGTATCATTGAAAATACCTTATGAAATAACGTAATATGCAGTGTATCATTGAAAATACCTTATACTATTACGTATTATGCAGTGTATCATTGAAAATACCTTATAATATAACGTATTATACTGTGTATCATTGAAAATACATTATAATATAATGTAATATGCAGTGTATCATTGAAAATGGCTTATAATATAACGTAATATGCAGTGTATCATTGAAAATACCTTATAATATACCGTAATATGCAGTGTATCATTGAAAATACCTTATAATATAATGTAATATGCAGTGTATCATTGAAAATACATTATAATATAATGTAATATGCAGTGTATCATTGAAAATACCTTATAATATAAAGTAATATGCAGTGTATCATTGAAAATACATTATAAAATAACGTAATATGCAGTGTATCATTGAAAATACCTTATACTATAACGTATTATGCTGTGTATCATTGAAAATACATTATAATATAATGTAATATGCAGTGTATCATTGAAAATACATTATAAAATAACGTAATATGCAGTGTATCATTGAAAATACCTTATAAAATAACGTAATATGCAGTGTATCATTGAAAATACCTTATACTATAACGTATTATGCTGTGTATCATTGAAAATACCTTATAAAATAACGTAATATGCAGTGTATCATTGAAAATACCTTATACTATAACGTATTATGCAGTGTATTATTGAAAATACCTTATAATATAATGTAATATGCAGTGTATCATTTAAAATACCTTATAATATAACGTAATATTTGCAGTCTATCATTGAAAATACATTATAATATAATGTAATATGCAGTGTATCATTGAAAATACCTTATACTATAACGTATTATGCTGTGTATCATTGAAAATACATTATAATATAATGTAATATGCAGTGTATCATTGAAAATACCTTATAATATAACGTAATATGCAGTGTATCATTGAAAATACCTTATAAAATAACGTAATATGCAGTGTATAATTGAAAATACCTTATACTATAACGTATTATGCTGTGTATCATTGAAAATACATTATAATATAATGTAATATGCAGTGTATCATTGAAAATACCTTATAATATAAAGTAATATGCAGTGTATCATTGAAAATACCTTATAAAATAACGTAATATGCAGTGTATAATTGAAAATACCTTATACTATAACGTATTATGCTGTGTATCATTGAAAATACATTATAATATAATGTAATATGCAGTGTATCATTGAAAATACATTATAAAATAACGTAATATGCAGTGTATCATTGAAAATACCTTATAATATAACGTAATATTTGCAGTCTATCATTGAAAATGGCTTATAATATAACGTAATATGCAGTGTATCATTGAAAATACCTTATAATATAACGTAATATGCAGTGTATCATTGTAAATACCTTATAATGTAACGTAATATGCAGTGTATCATTGAAAATACCTTCTAATATAACGTAATATGCAGTGTATCATTGAAAATACCTTATAATATAACGTAACATTTGCAGTCTATCATTGAAAATGGTTTATAATATAACGTAATATGCAGTGTATCATTGAAAATACCTTATAATATAAAGTAATATGCAGTGTATCATTGAAAATACCTTATAAAATAACGTAATATGCAGTGTATCATTGAAAATACCTTATAATATAAAGTAATATGCAGTGTATCATTGAAAATACCTTATAAAATAACGTAATATGCAGTGTATCATTGAAAATACCTTATACTATAACGTATTATGCTGTGTATCATTGAAAATACATTACAATATAATGTAATATGCAGTGTATCATTGAAAATACCTTATAATATAAAGTAATATGCAGTGTATCATTGAAAATACCTTATAAAATAACGTAATATGCAGTGTATCATTGAAAATACCTTATAAAATAACGTAATATGCAGTGTATAATTGAAAATACCTTATAAAATAACGTAATATTCAGTGTATCATTGAAAATACCTTATAATATAACGTAATATTTGCAGTCTATCATTGAAAATGGCTTATAATATAACGTAATATGCAGTGTATCATTGAAAATACCTTATAAAATAACGTAATATGCAGTGTATCATTGAAAATACCTTATAATATAACGTAATATTTGCAGTCTATCATTGAAAATGGCTTATAATATAACGTAATATGCAGTGTATCATTGAAAATACCTTATAATATAACGTAATATGCAGTGTATCATTGTAAATACCTTATAATATAACGTAATATGCAGTGTATCATTGAAAGTACCTTCTAATATAACGTAATATGCAGTGTATCATTGAAAATACCTTATAATATAACGTAACATTTGCAGTCTATCATTGAAAATGGTTTATAATATAACGTAATATGCAGTGTATCATTTAAAATACCTTATAATATAAAGTAATATGCAGTGTATCATTGAAAATACCTTATAAAATAACGTAATATGCAGTGTATCATTGAAAATACCTTATACTATAACGTATTATGCTGTGTATCATTGAAAATACCTTATAAAATAACGTAATATGCAGTGTATCATTGAAAATACCTTATAATATAACGTAATATTTGCAGTCTATCATTGAAAATGGCTTATAATATAACGTAATATGCAGTGTATCATTGAAAATACCTTATAATATAACGTAATATGCAGTGTATCATTGTAAATACCTTATAATATAACGTAATATGCAGTGTATCATTGAAAATACCTTCTAATATAACGTAATATGCAGTGTATCATTGAAAATACCTTATAATATAACGTAACATTTGCAGTCTATCATTGAAAATGGTTTATAATATAACGTAATATGCAGTGTATCATTGAAAATACCTTATAATATAAAGTAATATGCAGTGTATCATTGAAAATACCTTATAAAATAACGTAATATGCAGTGTATCATTGAAAATACCTTATACTATAACGTATTATGCTGTGTATCATTGAAAATACCTTATAAAATAACGTAATATGCAGTGTATCATTGAAAATAGCTTATACTATAACGTATTATGCTGTGTATCATTGAAAATACATTATAATATAATGTAATATGCAGTGTATCATTGAAAATACCTTATAATATAACGTAATATGCAGTGTATCATTGAAAATACCTTATAAAATAACGTAATATGCAGTGTATAATTGAAAATACCTTATACTATAACGTATTATGCTGTGTATCATTGAAAATACATTATAATATAATGTAATATGCAGTGTATCATTGAAAATACATTATAAAATAACGTAATATGCAGTGTATCATTGAAAATACCTTATAATATAACGTAATATGCAGTGTATAATTGAAAATACCTTATACGATAACGTAATATGCAGTGTATATTTGAAAATACCTTATACTATAACGTATTATGCTGTGTATCATTGAAAATGGCTTATAATATAACGTAATATGCAGTGTATCATTGAAAATACCTTATAATATAACGTAATATGCAGTGTATCATTGTAAATACCTTATAATATAACGTAATATGCAGTGTATCATTGAAAATACCTTCTAATATAACGTAATATGCAGTGTATCATTGAAAATACCTTATAATATAACGTAACATTTGCAGTCTATCATTGAAAATGGTTTATAATATAACGTAATATGCAGTGTATCATTGAAAATACCTTATAATATAAAGTAATATGCAGTGTATCATTGAAAATACCTTATAAAATAACGTAATATGCAGTGTATCATTGAAAATACCTTATACTATAACGTATTATGCTGTGTATCATTGAAAATACATTACAATATAATGTAATATGCAGTGTATCATTGAAAATACCTTATAAAATAACGCAATATGCAGTGTATCATTGAAAATACCTTATACTATAACGTATTATGCTGTGTATCATTGAAAATACCTTATAAAATAACGTAATATGCAGTGTATCATTGAAAATACCTTATACTATAACGTATTATGCTGTGTATCATTGATAATACATTATAATATAATGTAATATGCAGTGTATCATTGAAAATACCTTATAATATAACGTAATATGCAGTGTATCATTGAAAATACCTTATAAAATAACGTAATATGCAGTGTATAATTGAAAATACCTTATACGATAACGTAATATGCAGTGTATAATTGAAAATACCTTATACTATAACGTATTATGCTGTGTATCATTGAAAATACATTACAATATAATGTAATATGCAGTGTATCATTGAAAATGGCTTATAATATAACGTAATATGCAGTGTATCATTGAAAATACCTTATAATATAACGTAATATGCAGTGTATCATTGTAAATACCTTATAATATAACGTAATATGCAGTGTATCATTGAAAATACCTTCTAATATAACGTAATATGCAGTGTATCATTGAAAATACCTTATAATATAAAGTAATATGCAGTGTATCATTGAAAATGGTTTATAATATAACGTAATATGCAGTGTATCATTGAAAATACCTTATACTATAACGTATTATGCTGTGTATCATTGAAAATACATTATAATATAATGTAATATGCAGTGTATCATTGAAAATACCTTATAATATAACGTAATATGCAGTGTATCATTGAAAATACCTTATAAAATAACGTAATATGCAGTGTATAATTGAAAATACCTTATACTATAACGTATTATGCTGTGTATCATTGAAAATACATTATAATATAATGTAATATGCAGTGTATCATTGAAAATACATTATAAAATAACGTAATATGCAGTGTATCATTGAAAATACCTTATAATATAACGTAATATTTGCAGTCTATCATTGAAAATGGCTTATAATATAACGTAATATGCAGTGTATCATTGAAAATACCTTATAATATAACGTAATATGCAGTGTATCATTGTAAATACCTTATAATATAACGTAATATGCAGTGTATCATTGAAAATACCTTCTAATATAACGTAATATGCAGTGTATCATTGAAAATACCTTATAATATAACGTAACATTTGCAGTCTATCATTGAAAATGGTTTATAATATAACGTAATATGCAGTGTATCATTGAAAATACCTTATAATATAAAGTAATATGCAGTGTATCATTGAAAATACCTTATAAAATAACGTAATATGCAGTGTATCATTGAAAATACCTTATACTATAACGTATTATGCTGTGTATCATTGAAAATACATTACAATATAATGTAATATGCAGTGTATCATTGAAAATACCTTATAAAATAACGCAATATGCAGTGTATCATTGAAAATACCTTATACTATAACGTATTATGCTGTGTATCATTGAAAATACCTTATAAAATAACGTAATATGCAGTGTATCATTGAAAATACCTTATACTATAACGTATTATGCTGTGTATCATTGATAATACATTATAATATAATGTAATATGCAGTGTATCATTGAAAATACCTTATAATATAACGTAATATGCAGTGTATCATTGAAAATACCTTATAAAATAACGTAATATGCAGTGTATAATTGAAAATACCTTATACGATAACGTAATATGCAGTGTATAATTGAAAATACCTTATACTATAACGTATTATGCTGTGTATCATTGAAAATACATTACAATATAATGTAATATGCAGTGTATCATTGAAAATGGCTTATAATATAACGTAATATGCAGTGTATCATTGAAAATACCTTATAATATAACGTAATATGCAGTGTATCATTGTAAATACCTTATAATATAACGTAATATGCAGTGTATCATTGAAAATACCTTCTAATATAACGTAATATGCAGTGTATCATTGAAAATACCTTATAATATAAAGTAATATGCAGTGTATCATTGAAAATGGTTTATAATATAACGTAATATGCAGTGTATCATTGAAAATACCTTATACTATAACGTATTATGCTGTGTATCATTGAAAATACCTTATAAAATAACGTAATATGCAGTGTATCATTGAAAATACCTTATACTATAACGTATTATGCTGTGTATCATTGAAAATACATTATAATATAATGTAATATGCAGTGTATCATTGAAAATACCTTATAATATAACGTAATATGCAGTGTATCATTGAAAATACCTTATAAAATAACGTAATATGCAGTGTATAATTGAAAATACCTTATACTATAACGTATTATGCTGTGTATCATTGAAAATACATTATAATATAATGTAATATGCAGTGTATCATTGAAAATACATTATAAAATAACGTAATATGCAGTGTATCATTGAAAATACCTTATAATATAACGTAATATTTGCAGTCTATCATTGAAAATGGCTTATAATATAACGTAATATGCAGTGTATCATTGAAAATACCTTATAATATAACGTAATATGCAGTGTATCATTGTAAATACCTTATAATATAACGTAATATGCAGTGTATCATTGAAAATACCTTCTAATATAACGTAATATGCAGTGTATCATTGAAAATACCTTATAATATAACGTAACATTTGCAGTCTATCATTGAAATGGTTTATAATATAACGTAATATGCAGTGTATCATTGAAAATACCTTATAATATAAAGTAATATGCAGTGTATCATTGAAAATACCTTATAAAATAACGTAATATGCAGTGTATCATTGAAAATACCTTATACTATAACGTATTATGCTGTGTATCATTGAAAATACATTACAATATAATGTAATATGCAGTGTATCATTGAAAAATACCTTATAAAATAACGCAATATGCAGTGTATCATTTAAAATACCTTATACTATAACGTATTATGCTGTGTATCATTGAAAATACCTTATAAAATAACGTAATATGCAGTGTATCATTGAAAATACCTTATACTATAACGTATTATGCTGTGTATCATTGAAAATACATTATAATATAATGTAATATGCAGTGTATCATTGAAAATACCTTATAATATAACGTAATATGCAGTGTATCATTGAAAATACCTTATAAAATAACGTAATATGCAGTGTATCATTGAAAATACCTTATACGATAACGTAATATGCAGTGTATAATTGAAAATACCTTATACTATAACGTATTATGCTGTGTATCATTGAAAATACATTACAATATAATGTAATATGCAGTGTATCATTGAAAATACCTTATAAAATAACGTAATAAGCAGTGTATAATTGAAAATACCTTATACGATTACGTAATATGCAGTGTATAATTGAAAATACCTTATACTATAACGTATTATGCTGTGTATCATTGAAAATACATTACAATATAATGTAATATGCAGTGTATCATTGAAAATACCTTATAATATAAAGTAATATGCAGTGTATCATTGAAAATACCTTATAAAATAACGTAATATGCAGTGTATCATTGAAAATACCTTATACTATAACGTATTATGCTGTGTATCATTGAAAATACCTTATAAAATAACGTAATATGCAGTGTATCATTGAAAATACCTTATACTATAACGTATTATGCTGTGTATCATTGAAAATACCTTATAAAATAACGTAATATGCTGTGTATCATTGAAAATACATTATAATATAACGTAATATGCAGTGTATCATTGAAGACACCGTATAAAATAATGCAATATGCAGCGTATCATTGAAAATACCTTATAATATAATGTAATATGCAGTGTATCATTGAAAATAGCTTATAATATAAAGTAATATGCAGTGTATCATTGAAAATACCTTATAAAATAACGTAATATGCAGTGTATCATTGACAATACCTTATAATATACCGTAATATGCAGTGTATAATTGAAAATACCTTATAATATAATGTAATATGCAGTGTATCATTGAAAATACCTTATAAAATAACGTAATATGCAGTGTATCATTGAAAATACCATATAATATAACGTATTATGCTGTGTATCATTGAAAATACATTATAATATAATGTAATATGCAGTGTATTATTGAAAATACCTTATAATATAATGTAATATGCAGTGTATCATTGAAAATACATTATAATATAACGTAATATGCAGTGTATCATTGAAAATACCTTATACTATTACGTATTATGCTGTGTATCATTGAAAATACCTTATAATATAACGTAATATGCAGTGTATCATTGAAAATGGCTTATAATATAACGTAATATGCAGTGTATCATTGAAAATACCTTATAATATATCGTAATATGCAGTGTATCATTGAAAATACCTTATAATATAAAGTAATATGCAGTGTATCATTGAAAATACCTTATAATATAACTTAATATGCAGTGTATCATTGAAAATACCTTATAAAATAACGTAATATGCAGTGTATCATTGAAAATACCTTATACTATAACGTATTATACTGTGTATCATTGAAAATACATTATAATATAATGTAATATGCAGTGTATCATTGAAAATGGCTTATAATATAACGTAATATGCAGTGTATCATTGAAAATACCTTATAATATACCGTAATATGCAGTGTATCATTGAAAATACCTTATAATATAATGTAATATGCAGTGTATCATTGAAAATACCTTATAAAATAACGTAATATGCAGTGTATCATTGAAAATACCATATAATATAACGTATTATGCTGTGTATCATTGAAAATACATTATAATATAATGTAATATGCAGTGTATTATTGAAAATACCTTATAATATAATGTAATATGCAGTGTATCATTGAAAATACCTTATAATATAACGTAATATTTGCAGTCTATCATTGAAAATACATTATAATATAATGTAATATGCAGTGTATTATTGAAAATACCTTATAATATAATGTAATATGCAGTGTATCATTGAAAATACCTTATACTATAACGTAATATGCAGTGTATAATTGAAAATACCTTATACTATAACGTATTATGCTGTGTATCTTTGAAAATACATTACAATATAATGTAATATGAAGTGTATCATTGAAAATACCTTATAATATAACGTAATATTTGCAGTCTATCATTGAAAATGGCTTATAATATAACGTATTATGCTGTGTATCATTGAAAATACATTATAATATAATGTAATATGCAGTGTATTATTGAAAATACCTTATAATATAATGTAATATGCAGTGTATCATTTAAAATACCTTATAATATAACGTAATATTTGCAGTCTATCATTGAAAATACATTATAATATAATGTAATATGCAGTGTATTATTGAAAATACCTTATAATATAATGTAATATGCAGTGTATCATTGAAAATACCTTATAATATAACGTAATATTTGCAGTCTATCATTGAAAATGGCTTATAATATAACGTAATATGCAGTGTACCATTAAAATACCTTATACTATAACGTATTATGCTGTGTATCATTGAAAATACATTATAATACAATGTAATATGCAGTGTATCATTGAAAATACCTTATAATATAACGTAATATGCAGTGTATCATTGAAAATACCTTATAAAATAACGTAATATGCAGTGTATAATTGAAAATACCTTATAAAATAACGTAATATGCAGTGTATCATTGAAAATACCTTATACTATAACGTATTATACTGTGTATCATTGAAAATACATTATAATATAATGTAATATGCAGTGTATCATTGAAAATGGCTTATAATATAACGTAATATGCAGTGTATCATTGAAAATACCTTATACTATTACGTATAATGCAGTGTATCATTGAAAATACATTATAATATAACGTAATATGCAGTGTATCATTGAAAATACATTATAATATAATGTAATATGCAGTGTATTATTGAAAATACCTTATAAAATAACGTAATATGCAGTGTATAATTGAAAATACCTTATAAAATAACGTAATATGCAGTGTATCACTGAAAATACCTTATACTATAACATATTATACTGTGTATCATTGAAAATACATTATAATATAATGTAATATGCAGTGTATCATTGAAAATGGTTTATAATATAACGTAATATGCAGTGTATCATTGAAAATACCTTATACTATTACGTATTATGCAGTGTATCATTGAAAATACATTATAATATAACGTAATATGCAGTGTATCATTGAAAATACCTTATACTATTACGTATTATGCTGTGTATCATTGAAAATACCTTATAATATAATGTAATATGCAGTGTATTATTGAAAATACCTTATAATATAATGTAATATGCAGTGTATCATTGAAAATACCTTATAATATAACGTAATATTTGCAGTCTATCATTGAAAATACATTATAATATAATGTAATATGCAGTGTATTATTGAAAATACCTTATAATATAATGTAATATGCAGTGTATCATTGAAAATACCTTATACTATAACGTAATATGCAGTGTATAATTGAAAATACCTTATACTATAACGTATTATGCTGTGTATCTTTGAAAATACATTACAATATAATGTAATATGAAGTGTATCATTGAAAATACCTTATAATATAACGTAATATTTGCAGTCTATCATTGAAAATGGCTTATAATATAACGTATTATGCTGTGTATCATTGAAAATACATTATAATATAATGTAATATGCAGTGTATTATTGAAAATACCTTATAATATAATGTAATATGCAGTGTATCATTTAAAATACCTTATAATATAACGTAATATTTGCAGTCTATCATTGAAAATACATTATAATATAATGTAATATGCAGTGTATTATTGAAAATACCTTATAATATAATGTAATATGCAGTGTATCATTGAAAATACCTTATAATATAACGTAATATTTGCAGTCTATCATTGAAAATGGCTTATAATATAACGTAATATGCAGTGTACCATTAAAATACCTTATACTATAACGTATTATGCTGTGTAGCATTGAAAATACATTATAATACAATGTAATATGCAGTGTATCATTGAAAATACCTTATAATATAACGTAATATGCAGTGTATCATTGAAAATACCTTATAAAATAACGTAATATGCAGTGTATAATTGAAAATACCTTATAAAATAACGTAATATGCAGTGTATCATTGAAAATACCTTATACTATAACGTATTATACTGTGTATCATTGAAAATACATTATAATATAATGTAATATGCAGTGTATCATTGAAAATGGCTTATAATATAACGTAATATGCAGTGTATCATTGAAAATACCTTATACTATTACGTATAATGCAGTGTATCATTGAAAATACATTATAATGTAACGTAATATTCAGTGTATCATTGAAAATACATTATAATATAATGTAATATGCAGTATATTATTGAAAATACCTTATAAAATAACGTAATATGCAGTGTATAATTGAAAATACCTTATAATATAACGTAATATGCCGTGTATCTTTGAAAATACCATATATCATATCGTAATTTGCAGTGTATCATTGAAAATACCTTATAATATAACGTATTATGCAGTGTATCATTGAAAATACCTTATAACATATCCTACTATGCAGTGTATCATTGAAAATACCTTATGATATAACGTAATATGCAGTGTATCATTGAAAATACCTTATATCATATCGTAATATGCAGTGTATCATTGAAAATACCTTATAATATAACGTAATATGCAGTGTATCATTGAAAATACCTTATAATATAACGTAATATACAGTGTATCATTGAAAATACCTTATAATATAACGTAATATGCAGTGTATCATTGAAAATACCTTATAATATAACGTAATATGCAGTGTATCATTGAAAATACCTTATAATATACCGTAATATGCAGTGTATCATTGAAAATACCTTATAATATAATGTAATATGCAGTGTATCATTGAAAATACCTTATAAAATAACGTAATATGCAGTGTATCATTGAAAATACCATATAATATAACGTATTATGCTGTGTATCATTGAAAATACATTATAATATAATGTAATATGCAGTGTATTATTGAAAATACCTTATAATTAATGTAATATGCAGTGTATCATTGAAAATACCTTATAATATAACGTAATATGCAGTGTATAATTGAAAATACCTTATACTATAACGTATTATGCTGTGTATCTTTGAAAATACATTACAATATAATGTAATATGAAGTGTATCATTGAAAATACCTTTAATATAACGTAATATTTGCAGTCTATCATTGAAAATGGCTTATAATATAAACGTATTATGCTGTGTATCATTGAAAATACATTATAATATAATGTAATATGCAGTGTATTATTGAAAATACCTTATAATATAATGTAATATGCAGTGTATCATTGAAAATACCTTATAATATAACGTAATATTTGCAGTCTATCATTGAAAATGGCTTATAATATAACGTAATATGCAGTGTACCATTAAAATACCTTATACTATAACGTATTATGCTGTGTATCATTGAAAATACATTATAATACAATGTAATATGCAGTGTATCATTGAAAATACCTTATAATATAACGTAATATGCAGTGTATCATTGAAAATACCTTATAAAATAACGTAATATGCAGTGTATCATTGAAAATACCTTATAATATAACGTAATATGCAGTGTATCATTGAAAATACCTTATAAAATAAAGTATATGCAGTGTATCATTGAAAATACCTTATAATATACCGTAATATGCAGTGTATCATTGAAAATACCTTATAATATAATGTAATATGCAGTGTATCATTGAAAATACCTTATAAAATAAACGTAATATGCAGTGTATCATTGAAAATACCATATAATATAACGTATTATGCTGTGTATCATTGAAAATACATTATAATATAATGTAATATGCAGTGTATTATTGAAAATACCTTATAATATAATGTAATATGCAGTGTATCATTGAAAATACATTATAATATAACGTAATATGCAGTGTATCATTGAAAATACCTTATACTATTACGTATTATGCTGTGTATCATTGAAAATACCTTATAATAAAACGTAATATGCTTATAATATAACGTAATATGCAGTGTATCATTGAAAATACCTTATAATATATCGTAATATGCAGTGTATCATTGAAAATACCTTATAATATAAAGTAATATGCAGTGTATCATTGAAAATACCTTATAAAATAACGTAATATGCAGTGTATCATTGAAAATACCTTATACTATTACGTATTATGCTGTGTATCATTGAAAATACCTTATAATATAACGTAATATGCAGTGTATCATTGAAAATACCTTATAATATAACTTAATATGCAGTGTATCATTGAAAATACCTTATACTATAACGTATTATACTGTGTATCATTGAAAATACATTATAATATAATGTAATATGCAGTGTATCATTGAAAATGGCTTATAAAATAACGTAATATGCAGTGTATCATTGAAAATACCATATAATATAACGTATTATGCTGTGTATCATTGAAAATACATTATAATATAATGTAATATGCAGTGTATTATTGAAAATACCTTATAATATAATGTAATATGCAGTGTATCATTGAAAATACCTTATAAAATAACGTAATATGCAGTGTATCATTGAAAATACCATATAATATAACGTATTATGCTGTGTATCATTGAAAATACATTATAATATAATGTAATATGCAGTGTATTATTGAAAATACCTTATAATATAATGTAATATGCAGTGTATCATTGAAAATACATTATAATATAACGTAATATGCAGTGTATCATTGAAAATACCTATACTATTACGTATTATGCTGTGTATCATTGAAATACTTACCTTATAATAATATAACGTAATATTTGCAGTGTATCATTGAAAATGGCTTATAATATAACGTAATATGCAGTGTATCATTGAAAATACCTTATAATATATCGTAATATGCAGTGTATCATTGAAATTACCTTATAATATAAAGTAATATGCAGTGTATCATTGAAAATACCTTATAAAATAACGTAATATGCAGTGTATACATTGAAATACCTTATACTATTACGTATTATGCTGTGTATCATTGAAAATACCTTATAATATAACGTAATATGCAGTGTATCATTGAAAATACCTTATAATATAACTTAATATGCAGTGTATCATTGAAAATACCTTATAAAATAACGTAATATGCAGTGTATCATTGAAAATACCTTATACTATAACGTATTATACTGTGTATCATTGAAAATACATTATAATATAATGTAATATGCAGTGTATCATTGAAAATGGCTTATAATATAACGTAATATGCAGTGTATCATTGAAAATACCTTATAATATACCGTAATATGCAGTGTATCATTGAAAATACCTTATAATATAATGTAATATGCAGTGTATCATTGAAAATACCTTATAAAATAACGTAATATGCAGTGTATCATTGAAAATACCATATAATATAACGTATTATGCTGTGTATCATTGAAAATACATTATAATATAATGTAATATGCAGTGTATTATTGAAAATACCTTATAATATAATGTAATATGCAGTGTATCATTGAAAATACCTTATAATATAACGTAATATTTGCAGTCTATCATTGAAAATACATTATAATATAATGTAATATGCAGTGTATTATTGAAAATACCTTATAATATAATGTAATATGCAGTGTATCATTGAAAATACCTTATACTATAACGTAATATGCAGTGTATAATTGAAAATACCTTATACTATAACGTATTATGCTGTGTATCTTTGAAAATACATTACAATATAATGTAATATGAAGTGTATCATTGAAAATACCTTATAATATAACGTAATATTTGCAGTCTATCATTGAAATGGCTTATAATATAACGTATTATGCTGTGTATCATTGAAAATACATTATAATATAATGTAATATGCAGTGTATTATTGAAAATACCTTATAATATAATGTAATATGCAGTGTATCATTTAAAATACCTTATAATATAACGTAATATTTGCAGTCTATCATTGAAAATACATTATAATATAATGTAATATGCAGTGTATCATTGAAAATGGCTTATAATATAACGTAATATGCAGTGTATCATTGAAAATACCTTATACTATACGTATAATGCAGTGTATCATTGAAAATACATTATAATATAACGTAATATTCAGTGTATCATTGAAAATACATTATAATATAATGTAATATGCAGTGTATTATTGAAAATACCTTATAAAATAACGTAATATGCAGTGTATAATTGAAATATACCTTATAAAATAACGTAATATGCAGTGTATCACTGAAAATACCTTATTACTATACATATTATACTGTGTATCATTGAAAATACATTATAATATAATGTAATATGCAGTGTATCATTGAAAATGGTTTATAATATAACGTAATATGCAGTGTATCATTGAAAATACCTTATACTATTACGTATTATGCAGTGTATCATTGAAAAAACATTATATATAACGTAATATGCAGTGTATCATTGAAAATACCTCAATGATACACTGCATATTACATTATATTATTAGGTATTTTTTAGTGTATCATTGAAAATACCTAATAATATAATGTAATATGCAGTGTATTATTGAAAATACCTTATAATATAATGTAATATGCAGTGATCATTGAAAATACCTTATAATATAACGTAATATTTGCAGTCTATCATTGAAAAATACATTATAATATAATGTAATATGCAGTGTATCATTGAAAATACCTTATAATATAATGTAATATGCAGTGTATCATTGAAAATACCTTATACTATAACGTAATATGCAGTGTATAATTGAAAATACCTTATACTATAACGTATTATGCTGTGTATCTTGAAAATACATTACAATATAATGTAATATGAAGTGTATCATTGAAAATACCTTATAATATAACGTAATATTTGCAGTCTATCATTGAAAATGGCTTATAATATAACGTATTATGCTGTGTATCATTGAAAATACATTATAATATATGTAATATGCAGTGTATTATTGAAAATACCTTATAATATAATGTAATATGCAGTGTATCATTAAAATACCTTATAATATAACGTAATATTTGCAGTCTATCATTGAAAATACATTATAATATAATGTAATATGCAGTGTATTATTGAAAATACCTTATAATATAATGTAATATGCAGTGTATCATTGAAAATACCTTATAATATAACGTAATATGCAGTGTATCATTGAAAATACCTTATAAAATAACGTAATATGCAGTGTATAATTGAAAATACCTTATAAAATAACGTAATATGCAGTGTATCATTGAAAATACCTTATGCTATAACGTATTATACTGTGTATCATTGAAAATACATTATAATATAATGTAATATTCAGTGTATCATTGAAAATGGCTTATAATATAACGTAATATGCAGTGTATCATTGAAAATACCTTATACTATTACGTATAATGCAGTGTATCATTGAAAATACATTATAATGTAACGTAATATTCAGTGTATCATTGAAAATACATTATAATATAATGTAATATGCAGTGTATTATTGAAAATACCTTATAAAATAACGTAATATGCAGTGTATAATTGAAAATACCTTATAATATAACGTAATATGCCGTGTATCTTTGAAAATACCATATATCATATCGTAATTTGCAGTCTATCATTGAAAATACATTATAATATAATGTAATATGCAGTGTATCATTGAAAATGGCTTATAATATAACGTAATATGCAGTGTATCATTGAAAATACCTTATACTATTACGTATAATGCAGTGTATCATTGAAAATACATTATAATATAACGTAATATTCAGTGTATCATTGAAAATACATTATAATATAATGTAATATGCAGTGTATTATTGAAAATACCTTATAAAATAACGTAATATGCAGTGTATAATTGAAAATACCTTATAAAATAACGTAATATGCAGTGTATCACTGAAAATACCTTATACTATAACATATTATACTGTGTATCATTGAAAATACATTATAATATAATGTAATATGCAGTGTATCATTGAAAATGGTTTATAATATAACGTAATATGCAGTGTATCATTGAAAATACCTTATACTATTACGTATTATGCAGTGTATCATTGAAAAAACATTATAATATAACGTAATATGCAGTGTATCATTGAAAATACCTTATACTATTACGTATTATGCTGTGTATCATTGAAAATACCTTATAATATAATGTAATATGCAGTGTATTATTGAAAATACCTTATAATATAATGTAATATGCAGTGTATCATTGAAAATACCTTATAATATAACGTAATATTTGCAGTCTATCATTGAAAATACATTATAATATAATGTAATATGCAGTGTATTATTGAAAATACCTTATAATATAATGTAATATGCAGTGTATCATTGAAAATACCTTATACTATAACGTAATATGCAGTGTATAATTGAAAATACCTTATACTATAACGTATTATGCTGTGTATCTTTGAAAATACATTACAATATAATGTAATATGAAGTGTATCATTGAAAATACCTTATAATATAACGTAATATTTGCAGTCTATCATTGAAAATGGCTTATAATATAACGTATTATGCTGTGTATCATTGAAAATACATTATAATATAATGTAATATGCAGTGTATTATTGAAAATACCTTATAATATAATGTAATATGCAGTGTATCATTTAAAATACCTTATAATATAACGTAATATTTGCAGTCTATCATTGAAAATACATTATAATATAATGTAATATGCAGTGTATCATTGAAAATGGCTTATAATATAACGTAATATGCAGTGTATCATTGAAAATACCTTATACTATTACGTATAATGCAGTGTATCATTGAAAATACATTATAATATAACGTAATATTCAGTGTATCATTGAAAATACATTATAATATAATGTAATATGCAGTGTATTATTGAAAATACCTTATAAAATAACGTAATATGCAGTGTATAATTGAAAATACCTTATAAAATAACGTAATATGCAGTGTATCACTGAAAATACCTTATACTATAACATATTATACTGTGTATCATTGAAAATACATTATAATATAATGTAATATGCAGTGTATCATTGAAAATGGTTTATAATATAACGTAATATGCAGTGTATCATTGAAAATACCTTATACTATTACGTATTATGCAGTGTATCATTGAAAATACATTATAATATAACGTAATATGCAGTGTATCATTGAAAATACCTTATACTATTACGTATTATGCTGTGTATCATTGAAAATACCTTATAATATAATGTAATATGCAGTGTATTATTGAAAATACCTTATAATATAATGTAATATGCAGTGTATCATTGAAAATACCTTATAATATAAAACGTAATATTTGCAGTCTATCATTGAAAATACATTATAATATAATGTAATATGCAGTGTATTATTGAAAATACCTTATAATATAATGTAATATGCAGTGTATCATTGAAAATACCTTATACTATAACGTAATATGCAGTGTATAATTGAAAATACCTTATACTATAACGTATTATGCTGTGTATCTTTGAAAATACATTACAATATAATGTAATATGAAGTGTATCATTGAAAATACCTTATAATATAACGTAATATTTGCAGTCTATCATTGAAAATGGCTTATAATATAACGTATTATGCTGTGTATCATTGAAAATACATTATAATATAATGTAATATGCAGTGTATTATTGAAAATACCTTATAATATAATGTAATATGCAGTGTATCATTTAAAATACCTTATAATATAACGTAATATTTGCAGTCTATCATTGAAAATACATTATAATATAATGTAATATGCAGTGTATTATTGAAAATACCTTATAATATAATGTAATATGCAGTGTATCATTGAAAATACCTTATAATATAACGTAATATGCAGTGTATAATTGAAAATACCTTATACTATAACGTATTATGCTGTGTATCTTTGAAAATACATTACAATATAATGTAATATGAAGTGTATCATTGAAAATACCTTATAATATAACGTAATATTTGCAGTGTATCATTGAAAATACCTTATAATATAACGTAATATGCAGTGTATCATTGAAAATACCTTATAAAATAACGTAATATGCAGTGTATAATTGAAAATACCTTATAAAATAACGTAATATGCAGTGTATCATTGAAAATACCTTATACTATAACGTATTATACTGTGTATCATTGAAAATACATTATAATATAATGTAATATGCAGTGTATCATTGAAAATGGCTTATAATATAACGTAATATGCAGTGTATCATTGAAAATACCTTATACTATTACGTATAATGCAGTGTATCATTGAAAATACATTATAATGTAACGTAATATTCAGTGTATCATTGAAAATACATTATAATATAATGTAATATGCAGTGTATTATTGAAAATACCTTATAAAATAACGTAATATGCAGTGTATAATTGAAAATACCTTATAAAATAACGTAATATGCAGTGTATCACTGAAAATACCTTATACTATAACATATTATACTGTGTATCATTGAAAATACATTATAATATAATGTAATATGCAGTGTATCATTGAAAATGGTTTATAATATAACGTAATATGCAGTGTATCATTGAAAATACCTTATACTATTACGTATTATGCAGTGTATCATTGAAAAAACATTATAATATATCGTAATATGCAGTGTATCATTGAAAATACCTTATAATATAAAGTAATATGCAGTGTATCATTGAAAATACCTTATAAAATAACGTAATATGCAGTGTATCATTGAAAATACCTTATACTATTACGTATTATGCTGTGTATCATTGAAAATACCTTATAATATAACGTAATATGCAGTGTATCATTGAAAATACCTTATAATATAACTTAATATGCAGTGTATCATTGAAAATACCTTATAAAATAACGTAATATGCAGTGTATCATTGAAAATACCTTATACTATAACGTATTATACTGTGTATCATTGAAAATACATTATAATATAATGTAATATGCAGTGTATCATTGAAAATGGCTTATAATATAACGTAATATGCAGTGTATCATTGAAAATACCTTATAATATACCGTAATATGCAGTGTATCATTGAAAATACCTTATAATATAATGTAATATGCAGTGTATCATTGAAAATACCTTATAAAATAACGTAATATGCAGTGTATCATTGAAAATACCATATAATATAACGTATTATGCTGTGTATCATTGAAAATACATTATATAATGTAATATGCAGTGTATTATTGAAAATACCTTATAATATAATGTAATATGCAGTGTATCATTGAAAATACCTTATAATATAACGTAATATTTGCAGTCTATCATTGAAAATACATTATAATATAATGTAATAAGCAGTGTATCATTGAAAATACCTTATACTATTACGTATTATGCTGTGTATCATTGAAAATACCTTATAATATAATGTAATATGCAGTGTATTATTGAAAATACCTTATAATATAATGTAATATGCAGTGTATCATTGAAAATACCTTATAATATAACGTAATATTTGCAGTCTATCATTGAAAATACATTATAATATAATGTAATATGCAGTGTATTATTGAAAATACCTTATAATATAATGTAATATGCAGTGTATCATTGAAAATACCTTATACTATAACGTAATATGCAGTGTATAATTGAAAATACCTTATACTATAACGTATTATGCTGTGTATCTTTGAAAATACATTACAATATAATGTAATATGAAGTGTATCATTGAAAATACCTTATAATATAACGTAATATTTGCAGTCTATCATTGAAAATGGCTTATAATATAACGTATTATGCTGTGTATCATTGAAAATACATTATAATATAATGTAATATGCAGTGTATTATTGAAAATACCTTATAATATAATGTAATATGCAGTGTATCATTGAAAATACCTTATAATATAAAGTAATATGCAGTGTATCATTGAAAATACCTTATAAAATAACGTAATATACAGTGTATCATTGAAAATACCTTATACTATTACGTATTATGCTGTGTATCATTGAAAATACCTTATAATATAACGTAATATGCAGTGTATCATTGAAAATACCTTATAATATAACTTAATATGCAGTGTATCATTGAAAATACCTTATAAAATAACGTAATATGCAGTGTATCATTGAAAATACCTTATACTATAACGTATTATACTGTGTATCATTGAAAATACATTATAATATAATGTAATATGCAGTGTATCATTGAAAATGGCTTATAATATACGTAATATGCAGTGTATCATTGAAAATACCTTATAATATACCGTAATATGCAGTGTATCATTGAAAATACCTTATAATATAATGTAATATGCAGTGTATCATTGAAAATACCTTATAAAATAACGTAATATGCAGTGTATCATTGAAAATACCATATAATATAACGTATTATGCTGTGTATCATTGAAAATACATTATAATATAATGTAAATATGCAGTGTATTATTGAAAATACCTTATAATATAATGTAATATGCAGTGTATCATTGAAAATACCTTATAATATAACGTAATATTTGCAGTCTATCATTGAAAATACATTATAATATAATGTAATATGCAGTGTATTATTGAAAATACCTTATAATATAATGTAATATGCAGTGTATCATTGAAAATACCTTATACTATTACGTATTATGCTGTGTATCATTGAAAATACCTTATAATATAATGTAATATGCAGTGTATTATTGAAAATACCTTATAATATAATGTAATATGCAGTGTATCATTGAAAATACCTTATAATATAACGTAATATTTGCAGTCTATCATTGAAAATACATTATAATATAATGTAATATGCAGTGTATTATTGAAAATACCTTATAATATAATGTAATATGCAGTGTATCATTGAAAATACCTTATACTATAACGTAATATGCAGTGTATAATTGAAAATACCTTATACTATAACGTATTATGCTGTGTAATCTTTGAAAATACATTACAATATAATGTAATATGAAGTGTATCATTGAAAATACCTTATAATATAACGTAATATTTGCAGTCTATCATTGAAAATGGCTTATAATATAACGTATTATGCTGTGTATCATTGAAAATACATTATAATATATGTAAGATGCAGTGTATTATTGAAAATACCTTATAATATAATGTAATATGCAGTGTATCATTTAAAATACCTTATAATATAACGTAATATTTGCAGTCTATCATTGAAAATACATTATAATATAATGTAATATGCAGTGTATTATTGAAAATACCTTATAATATAATGTAATATGCAGTGTATCATTGAAAATACCTTATAATATAACGTAATATTTGCAGTCTATCATTGATTATACCTCATAATATAACGTAATATGCAGTGCACCATTAAAATACCTTATACTATAACGTATTATGCTGTGTATCATTGAAAATACATTATAATACAATGTAATATGCAGTGTATCATTGAAAATACCTTATAATATAACGTAATATGCAGTGTATCATTGAAAATACCTTATAAAATAACGTAATATGCAGTGTATAATTGAAAATACCTTATAAAATAACGTAATATGCAGTGTATCATTGAAAATACCTTATACTATAACGTATTATACTGTGTATCATTGAAAATACATTATAATATAATGTAATATGCAGTGTATCATTGAAAATGGCTTATAATATAACGTAATATGCAGTGTATCATTGAAAATACCTTATACTATTACGTATAATGCAGTGTATCATTGAAAATACATTATAATGTAACGTAATATT
>CAKAJI010000387.1:42952-68355 GCA_916610255.1 Lasioglossum lativentre
ACTATAACGTAATATGCAGTGTATCATTGAAAATACCTTATAAAATAACGTAATATGCAGTGTATCATTGAAAATACCTTATACTATAACGTATTATGCTGTGTATCATTGAAAATACCTTATAATATAACGTAATATGCAGTGTATCATTGAAAATGGCTTATAAAATAACGTAATATTACGTGTATCATTGAAAATACCTTATACTATAACGTATTATGCTGTGTATCATTGAAAATACATTATAATATAATGTAATATGCAGTGTATCATTGAAAATGGCTTATAATATAACGTAATATGCAGTGTATCATTGAAAATACCTTATAAAATACCGTAATATGCAGTGTATCATTGAAAATACCTTATAATATTATGTAATATGCAGTGTATCATTGAAAATACCTTATAATATAACGTAATATTTGCAGTCTATCATTGAAAATGGCTTATAATATAACGTAATATGCAGTGTATCATTGAAAATACCTTATAATATATCGTAATATGCAGTGTATCATTGAAAATACCTTATAATATAATGTAATATGCAGTGTATCATTGAAAATACCTTATAATATAATGTAATATGCAGTGTATCATTGAAAATACCTTATAATATAACGTAATATTTGCAGTCTATCATTGAAATGGCTTATAATATAACGTAATATGCAGTGTATCATTAAAAATACCTTATAATATAAAGTAATATGCAGTGTATCATTGAAAATACCTTATAAAATAACGTAATATGCAGTGTATCATTGAAAATACCTTATAATATTATGTAATATGCAGTGTATCATTGAAAATACCTTATAATATAACGTAATATTTGCAGTCTATCATTGAAAATGGCTTATAATATAACGTAATATGCAGTGTATCATTGAAAATACCTTATAATATATCGTAATATGCAGTGTATCATTGAAAATACCTTATAATATAATGTAATATGCAGTGTATCATTGAAAATACCTTATAATATAATGTAATATGCAGTGTATCATTGAAAATACCTTATAATATAACGTAATATTTGCAGTCTATCATTGAAAATGGCTTATAATATAACGTAATATGCAGTGTATCATTAAAAATACCTTATAATATAAAGTAATATGCAGTGTATCATTGAAAATACCTTATAAAATAACGTAATATGCAGTGTATCATTGAAAATACCTTATACTATTACGTATTATGCTGTGTATCATTGAAAATACATTATAATACAATGTAATATGCAGTGTATCATTGACAATACCTTATAATATAACGTAATATGCAGTGTATCATTGAAAATACCTTATAAAATAACGTAATATGCAGTGTATAATTGAAAATACCTTATAAAATAACGTAATATGCAGTGTATCATTGAAAATACCTTATACTATAACGTATTATACTGTGTATCATTGAAAATACATTATGATATAATGTAATATGCAGTGTATCATTGAAAATGGCTTATAATATAACGTAATATGCAGTGTATCATTGAAAATACCTTATACTATTACGTATTATGCAGTGTATCATTGAAAATACATTATAATATAACGTAATATGCAGTGTATCATTGAAAATACCTTATACTATTACGTATTATGCTGTGTATCATTGAAAATACCTTATAATATAACGTAATATGCAGTGTATCATTGAAAATACCTTATAAAATAACGTAATATGCAATGTATCATTGAAAATACCTTATACTATTATAACGTAATATACTGTGTATCATTGAAAATACATTATAATATAATGTAATATGCAGTGTATCATTGAAAATGGCTTATAATATAACGTAATATGCAGTGTATCATTGAAAATACCTTATAATATACCGTAATATGCAGTGTATCATTGAAAATACCTTATAATATAATGTAATATGCAGTGTATCATAGAAAATACCTTATAATATAACGTAATATTAGCAGTCTATCATTGATAATGGCTTATAATATAACGTAATATGCAGTGTATCATTGAAAATACCTTATAATATAAAGTAATATGCAGTGTATCATTGAAAATACCTTATAAAATAACGTAATATGCAGTGTATCATTGAAAATACCTTATACTATTACGTATTATGCTGTGTATCATTGAAAATACCTTATAATATAACGTAATATGCAGTGTATCATTGAAAATACCTTATAATATAACTTAATATGCAGTGTATCATTGAAAATACCTTATAAAATAACGTAATATGCAGTGTATCATTGAAAATACCTTATACTATAACGTATTATACTGTGTATCATTGAAAATACATTATAATATAATGTAATATGCAGTGTATCATTGAAAATGGCTTATAATATAATGTAATATGCAGTGTATCATTGAAAATACCTTATAATATAACGTAATATTTGCAGTCTATCATTGAAAATACATTATAATATAATGTAATATGCAGTGTATTATTGAAAATACCTTATAATATAATGTAATATGCAGTGTATCATTGAAAATACCTTATAATGTATCGTAATATGCAGTGTATCAATGAAAATGGCTTATAATATAACGTAATATGCAGTGTATCATTGAAAATACCTTATAATATAACGTAATATGCAGTGTATCATTGAAAATACCTTATAAAATAACGTAATATGCAGTGTATAACTGAAAATACCTTATACTATAACGTAATATGCAGTGTATAATTGAAAATACCTTATACTATAACGTATTATGCTGTGTATCTTTGAAAATACATTACAATATAATGTAATATGAAGTGTATCATTGAAAATACCTTATAATATAACGTAATATTTGCAGTCTATAATTGAAAATGGCTTATAATATAACGTAATATGCAGTGTATCATTGAAAATACCTTATAATATACCGTAATATGCAGTGTATCATTGAAAATACCTTATAATATAATGTAATATGCAGTGTATCATTGAAAATACATTATAAAATAACGTAATATGCAGTGTATCATTGAAAATACCTTATAATATAACGTATTATGCTGTGTATCATTGAAAATACATTATAATATAATGTAATATGCAGTGTATCATTGAAAATACCTTATAAAATAACGTAATATACAGTGTATCATTGAAAATACCTTATACTATAACGTATTATGCTGTGTATCATTGAAAATGGCTTATAATATAACGTAATATGCAGTGTATCATTGAAAATACCTTATAATATAATGTAATATGCAGTGTATCATTGAAAATACATTATAAAATAACGTAATATGCAGTGTATCATTGAAAATACCTTATAATATAATGTATTATGCTGTGTATCATTGAAAATACATTATAATATAATGTAATATGCAGTGTATCATTGAAAATACCTTATAAAATAACGTAATATACAGTGTATCATTGAAAATACCTTATACTATTACGTATTATGCAGTGTATCATTGAAAATACATTATAATATAACGTAATATGCAGTGTATCATTGAAAATACATTATAATATAATGTAATATGCAGTGTATTATTGAAAATACCTTATAAAATAACGTAATATGCAGTGTATAATTAAAAATACCTTATAAAATAACGTAATATGCAGTGTATCATTGAAAATACCTTATACTATAACGTATTATACTGTGTATCATTGAAAATACATTATAATATAATGTAATATGCAGTGTATCATTGAAAATGGTTTATAATATAACGTAATATGCAGTGTATCATTGAAAATACCTTATACTATTACGTATTATGCAGTGTATCATTGAAAATACATTATAATATAACGTAATATGCAGTGTATCATTGAAAATACCTTATACTATTACGTATTATGCTGTGTATCATTGAAAATACCTTATAATATAACGTAATATGCAGTGTATCATTGAAAATGGCTTATAATATAACGTAATATGCAGTGTATCATTGAAAATACCTTATAATATACCGTAATATGCAGTGTATCATTGAAAATACCTTATAATATAATGTAATATGCAGTGTATCATTGAAAATACCTTATAAAATAACGTAATATGCAGTGTATCATTGAAAATACCTTATAATATAACGTATTATGCTGTGTATCATTGAAAATACATTATAATATAATGTAATATGCAGTGTATTATTGAAAATACCTTATAATATAATGTAATATGCAGTGTATCATTGAAAATACCTTATAATATAACGTAATATTTGCAGTCTATCATTGAAAATACATTATAATATAATGTAATATGCAGTGTATTATTGAAAATACCTTATAATATAATGTAATATGCAGTGTATCATTTAAAATACCTTATAATATAACGTAATATTTGCAGTCTATCATTGAAAATACATTATAATATAATGTAATATGCAGTGTATTATTGAAAATACCTTATAATATAACCTAATATGCAGTGTATAATTGAAAATACCTTATAAAATAACGTAATATGCAGTGTATCATTGAAAATACCTTATACTATAACGTATTATACTGTGTATCATTGAAAATACATTATAATATAATGTAATATGCAGTGTATCATTGAAAATGGCTTATAATATAACGTAATATGCAGTGTATCATTGAAAATACCTTATACTATTACGTATTATGCAGTGTATCATTGAAAATACATTATAATATAACGTAATATGCAGTGTATCATTGAAAATACATTATAATATAATGTAATTTGCAGTGTATTATTGAAAATACCTTATAAAATAACGTAATATGCAGTGTATAATTAAAAATACCTTATAAAATAACGTAATATGCAGTGTATCATTGAAAATACCTTATACTATAACGTATTATACTGTGTATCATTGAAAATACATTATAATCTAATGTAATATGCAGTGTATCATTGAAAATGGTTTATAATATAACGTAATATGCAGTGTATCATTGAAAATACCTTATACTATTACGTATTATGCAGTGTATCATTGAAAATACATTATAATATAACGTAATATGCAGTGTATCATTGAAAATACCTTATACTATTACGTATTATGCTGTGTATCATTGAAAATACCTTATAATATAACGTAATATGCAGTGTATCATTGAAAATGGCTTATAATATAACGTAATATGCAGTGTATCATTGAAAATACCTTATAATATACCGTAATATGCAGTGTATCATTGAAAATACCTTATAATATAATGTAATATGCAGTGTATCATTGAAAATACCTTATAAAATAACGTAATATGCAGTGTATCATTGAAAATACCTTATAATATAACGTATTATGCTGTGTATCATTGAAAATACATTATAATATAACGTAATATTTGCAGTCTATCATTGGAAATACATTATAATATAATGTAATATGCAGTGTATTATTGAAAATACCTTATAATATAATGTAATATGCAGTGTATAATTGAAAATACCTTATAATGTATCGTAATATGCAGTGTATCAATGAAAATGGCTTATAATATAACGTAATATGCAGTGTATCATTGAAAATACCTTATAATATAACGTAATATGCAGTGTATCATTGAAAATACCTTATAAAATAACGTAATATGCAGTGTATAACTGAAAATACCTTATACTATAACGTAATATGCAATGTATAATTGAAAATACCTTATACTATAACGTATTATGCTGTGTATCTTTGAAAATACATTACAATATAATGTAATATGAAGTGTATCATTGAAAATACCTTATAATATAACGTAATATTTGCAGTCTATCATTGAAAATACATTATACTATAACGTATTATGCTGTGTATTATTGAAAATACATTATAATATAATGTAATATGCAGTGTATTATTGAAAATACCATATAATATAACGTAATATGCAGTGTATCATTGAAAATACCTTATAATATACCGTAATATGCAGTGTATCATTGAAAATACCTTATTATATAATGTAATATGCAGTGTATCATTGAAAATACCTTATAATATAATGTAATATGCAGTGTATCATTGAAAATACCTTATAATATAACGTATTATGCTGTGTATCAATGAAAATGGCTTATAATATAACGTAATATGCAGTGTATCATTGAAAATACCTTATAATATAACGTAATATGCAGTGTATCATTGAAAATACCTTATAATATAATGTAATATGCAGTGTATCATTGAAAATGGTTTATAATATAACGTAATATGCAGTGTATCATTGAAAATACCTTATACTATTACGTATTATGCAGTGTATCATTGAAAATACATTATAATATAACGTAATATGCAGTGTATTATTGAAAATGGCTTATAATATAACGTAATATGCAGTGTATCATTGAAAATACCTTATAATATACCGTAATATGCAGTGTATCATTGAAAATACCTTATAATATAATGTAATATGCAGTGTATCATTGAAAATACCTTATAAAATAACGTAATATGCAGTGTATCATTGAAAATACCTTATAATATAACGTATTATGCTGTGTATCATTGAAAATACATTATAATATAATGTAATATGCAGTGTATTATTGAAAATACCTTATAATATAATGTAATATGCAGTGTATCATTGAAAATACCTTATAATATAACGTAATATTTGCAGTCTATCATTGGAAATACATTATAATATAATGTAATATGCAGTGTATTATTGAAAATACCTTATAATATAATGTAATATGCAGTGTATCATTGAAAATACCTTATAATGTATCGTAATATGCAGTGTATCAATGAAAATGGCTTATAATATAACGTAATATGCAGTGTATCATTGAAAATACCTTATAATATAACGTAATATGCAGTGTATCATTGAAAATACCTTATAAAATAACGTAATATGCAGTGTATAACTGAAAATACCTTATACTATAACGTAATATGCAGTGTATAATTGAAAATACCTTATACTATAACGTATTATGCTATATATCTTTGAAAATACATTACAATATAATGTAATATGAAGTGTATCATTGAAAATACCTTATAATATAACGTAATATTTGCAGTCTATCATTGAAAATACATTATACTATAACGTATTATGCTGTGTATCATTGAAAATACATTATAATATAATGTAATATGCAGTGTATCATTGAAAATACCTTATAATATAAAGTAATATGCAGTGTATCATTGAAAATACCTTATAAAATAACGTAATATGCAGTGTATAACTGAAAATACCTTATACTATAACGTAATATGCAATGTATAATTGAAAATACCTTATACTATAACGTATTATGCTGTGTATCTTTGAAAATACATTACAATATAATGTAATATGAAGTGTATCATTGAAAATACCTTATAATATAACGTAATATTTGCAGTCTATCATTGAAAATACATTATACTATAACGTATTATGCTGTGTATTATTGAAAATACATTATAATATAATGTAATATGCAGTGTATTATTGAAAATACCATATAATATAACGTAATATGCAGTGTATCATTGAAAATACCTTATAATATACCGTAATATGCAGTGTATCATTGAAAATACCTTATAATATAATGTAATATGCAGTGTATCATTGAAAATACCTTATAATATAATGTAATATGCAGTGTATCATTGAAAATACCTTATAATATAACGTATTATGCTGTGTATCAATGAAAATGGCTTATAATATAACGTAATATGCAGTGTATCATTGAAAATACCTTATAATATAACGTAATATGCAGTGTATCATTGAAAATACCTTATAATATAACGTAATTTGCAGTCTATCATTGAAAATGGCTTATAATATAACGTAATATGCAGTGTATCATTGAAAATACCTTATAATATACCGTAATATGCAGTGTATCATTGAAAATACCTTATAAAATAACGTAATATGCAGTGTATCATTGAAAATACCTTATACTATAACGTATTATGCTGTGTATCATTGAAAATACCTTATAATATAACTTAATATGCAGTGTATCATTGAAAATACCTTATAAAATAACGTAATATGCAGTGTATCATTGAAAATACCTTATACTATAACGTATTATGCTGTGTATCATTGAAAATACCTTATAAAATAACGTAATATGCAGTGTATCATTGAAAATACTTTATACTATAACGTATTATGCTGTGTATCATTGAAAATACCTTATAAAATAACGTAATATGCAGTGTATCATTGAAAATACCTTATACTATAACGTATTATGCTGTGTATCATTGAAAATACATTATAATATAATGTAATATGCAGTGTATCATTGAAAATACCTTATAATATAACGTAATATGCAGTGTATCATTGAAAATACCTTATAAAATAACGTAATATGCAGTGTAACATTGAAAATACCTTATAATATAACGTAATATTTGCAGTCTATCATTGAAAATGGCTTATAATATAACGTAATATGCAGTGTATCATTGAAAATACCTTATAATATACCGTAATATGCAGTGTATCATTGAAAATACCTTATAATATAATGTAATATGCAGTGTATCATTGAAAATACCTTATAATATAACGTAATATTTGCAGTCTATCATTGAAAATGGCTTATAATATAACGTAATATGCAGTGTATCGTTAAAAATACCTTATAATATAAAGTAATATGCAGTGTATCATTGAAAATACATTATGAAATAACGTAATATGCAGTGTATCATTGAAAATACCTTATAATATAACGTATTATGCTGTGTATCATTGAAAATACATTATAATATAATGTAATATGCAGTGTATCATTGAAAATACCTTATACTATAACGTATTATACTGTGTATCATTGAAAATACCTTATAAAATAACGTAATATGCAGTGTATCATTGAAAATACCTTATAATATAACGTAATATTTGCAGTGTATCATTGAAAATACCTTATAATATAATGTAATATGCAGTGTATCATTGAAAATACCTTATAATATAACGTAATATTTGCAGTCTATCATTGAAAATGGCTTATAATATAACGTAATATGCAGTGTATCATTAAAAATACCTTATAATATAAAGTAATATGCAGTGTATCATTGAAAATACATTATAAAATAACGTAATATGCAGTGTATCATTGAAAATACCTTATAATATAACGTATTATGCTGTGTATCATTGAAAATACATTATAATATAATGTAATATGCAGTGTATCATTGAAAATACCTTATAAAATAACGTAATATGCAGTGTATCATTGAAAATACTTTATACTATAACGTATTATGCTGTGTATCATTGAAAATACCTTATAAAATAACGTAATATGCAGTGTATCATTGAAAATACCTTATACTATAACGTATTATGCTGTGTATCATTGAAAATACATTATAGTATAATGTAATATGCAGTGTATCATTGAAAATACCTTATAATATAACGTAATATGCAGTGTATCATTGAAAATACCTTATAATATACCGTAATATGCAGTGTATCATTGAAAATACCTTATAATATAACGTAATATTTGCAGTCTATCATTGAAAATGGCTTATAATATAACGTAATATGCAGTGTATCATTAAAAATACCTTATAATATAAAGTAATATGCAGTGTATCATTGAAAATACATTATAAAATAACGTAATATGCAGTGTATCATTGAAAATACCTTATAATATAACGTATTATGCTGTGTATCATTGAAAATACATTATAATATAATGTAATATGCAGTGTATCATTGAAAATACCTTATACTATAACGTATTATACTGTGTATCATTGAAAATACCTTATAAAATAACGTAATATGCAGTGTATCATTGAAAATACCTTATAATATAACGTAATATTTGCAGTCTATCATTGAAAATGGCTTATAATATAACGTAATATGCAGTGTATCATTGAAAATACCTTATAATATAACGTAATATGCAGTGTATCATTGAAAATACCTTATAATATAATGTAATATGCAGTGTATCATTGAAAATACCTTATAATATAACGTAATATTTGCAGTCTATCATTGAAAATGGCTTATAATATAACGTAATATGCAGTGTATCATTAAAAATACCTTATAATATAAAGTAATATGCAGTGTATCATTGAAAATACATTATAGAATAACGTAATATGCAGTGTATCATTGAAAATACCTTATAATATAACGTATTATGCTGTGTATCATTGAAAATACATTATAATATAATGTAATATGCAGTGTATCATTGAAAATACCTTATAAAATAACGTAATATGCAGTGTATCATTGAAAATACCTTATACTATAACGTATTATGCTGTGTATCATTGAAAATGGCTTATAATATAACGTAATATGCAGTGTATCATTGAAAATACCTTATAATATAACGTAATATGCAGTGTATCATTGAAAATACCTTATAATATAACGTATTATGCTGTGTATCATTGAAAATACATTATAATATAATGTAATATGCAGTGTATCATTGAAAATACCTTATAAAATAACGTAATATGCAGTGTATCATTGAAAATACCTTATACTATAACGTATTATGCTGTGTATCATTGAAAATGGCTTATAATATAACGTAATATGCAGTGTATCATTGAAAATACCTTATAATATACCGTAATATGCAGTGTATCATTGAAAATACCTTATAATATTATGTAATATGCAGTCTATCATTGAAAATGGCTTATAATATAACGTAATATGCAGTGTATCATTAAAAATACCTTATAATATAAAGTAATATGCAGTGTATCATTGAAAATACCTTATAAAATAACGTAATATGCAGTGTATCATTGAAAATACCTTATAAAATAACGTAATATGCAGTGTATCATTGAAAATACCTTATACTATAACGTATTATGCTGTGTATCATTGAAAATACCTTATAATATAACTTAATATGCAGTGTATCATTGAAAATACCTTATAAAATAACGTAATATGCAGTGTATCATTGAAAATACCTTATACTATAACGTATTATGCTGTGTATCATTGAAAATACCTTATAAAATAACGTAATATGCAGTGTATCATTGAAAATACTTTATACTATAACGTATTATGCTGTGTATCATTGAAAATACCTTATAAAATAACGTAATATGCAGTGTATCATTGAAAATACCTTATACTATAACGTATTATGCTGTGTATCATTGAAAATACATTATAATATAATGTAATATGCAGTGTATCATTGAAAATACCTTATAATATAACGTATTATGCTGTGTATCATTGAAAATACATTATAATATAATGTAATATGCAGTGTATCATTGAAAATACCTTATAAAATAACGTAATATGCAGTGTATCATTGAAAATACCTTATACTATAACGTATTATGCTGTGTATCATTGAAAATGGCTTATAATATAACGTAATATGCAGTGTATCATTGAAAATACCTTATAATATACCGTAATATGCAGTGTATCATTGAAAATACCTTATAATATAACGTAATATTTGCAGTCTATCATTGAAAATGGCTTATAATATAACGTAATATGCAGTGTATCATTGAAAATACCTTATAATATAACGTATTATGCTGTGTATCATTGAAAATACATTATAATATAATGTAATATGCAGTGTATCATTGAAAATACCTTATACTATAACGTATTATACTGTGTATCATTGAAAATACCTTATAAAATAACGTAATATGCAGTGTATCATTGAAAATACCTTATAATATAACGTAATATTTGCAGTCTATCATTGAAAATGGCTTATAATATAACGTAATATGCAGTGTATCATTGAAAATACCTTATAATATAACGTAATATGCAGTGTATCATTGAAAATACCTTATAATATAATGTAATATGCAGTGTATCATTGAAAATACCTTATAATATAACGTAATATTTGCAGTCTATCATTGAAAATGGCTTATAATATAACGTAATATGCAGTGTATCATTAAAAATACCTTATAATATAAAGTAATATGCAGTGTATCATTGAAAATACATTATAGAATAACGTAATATGCAGTGTATCATTGAAAATACCTTATAATATAACGTATTATGCTGTGTATCATTGAAAATACATTATAATATAATGTAATATGCAGTGTATCATTGAAAATACCTTATAAAATAACGTAATATGCAGTGTATCATTGAAAATACCTTATACTATAACGTATTATGCTGTGTATCATTGAAAATGGCTTATAATATAACGTAATATGCAGTGTATCATTGAAAATACCTTATAATATACCGTAATATGCAGTGTATCATTGAAAATACCTTATAATATAACGTATTATGCTGTGTATCATTGAAAATACATTATAATATAATGTAATATGCAGTGTATCATTGAAAATACCTTATAAAATAACGTAATATGCAGTGTATCATTGAAAATACCTTATACTATAACGTATTATGCTGTGTATCATTGAAAATGGCTTATAATATAACGTAATATGCAGTGTATCATTGAAAATACCTTATAATATAACGTAATATGCAGTGTATCATTGAAAATACCTTATAATATTATGTAATATGCAGTCTATCATTGAAAATGGCTTATAATATAACGTAATATGCAGTGTATCATTGAAAATACCTTATAATATAAAGTAATATGCAGTGTATCATTGAAAATACCTTATAAAATAACGTAATATGCAGTGTATCATTGAAAATACCTTATAAAATAACGTAATATGCAGTGTATCATTGAAAATACCTTATACTATAACGTATTATGCTGTGTATCATTGAAAATACCTTATAATATAACGTAATATGCAGTGTATCATTGAAAATACCTTATAATATAACGTAATATGCAGTGTATCATTGAAAATACCTTATACTATAACGTATTATGCTGTGTATCATTGAAAATACCTTATAAAATAACGTAATATGCAGTGTATCATTGAAAATACTTTATACTATAACGTATTATGCTGTGTATCATTGAAAATACCTTATAAAATAACGTAATATGCAGTGTATCATTGAAAATACCTTATACTATAACGTATTATGCTGTGTATCATTGAAAATACATTATAATATAATGTAATATGCAGTGTATCATTGAAAATACCTTATAATATAACGTATTATGCTGTGTATCATTGAAAATACATTATAATATAATGTAATATGCAGTGTATCATTGAAAATACCTTATAAAATAACGTAATATGCAGTGTATCATTGAAAATACCTTATACTATAACGTATTATGCTGTGTATCATTGAAAATGGCTTATAATATAACGTAATATGCAGTGTATCATTGAAAATACCTTATAATATACCGTAATATGCAGTGTATCATTGAAAATACCTTATAATATAACGTAATATTTGCAGTCTATCATTGAAAATGGCTTATAATATAACGTAATATGCAGTGTATCATTGAAAATACCTTATAATATAACGTATTATGCTGTGTATCAATGAAAATGGCTTATAATATAACGTAATATGCAGTGTATCATTGAAAATACCTTATAATATAACGTAATATGCAGTGTATCATTGAAAATACCTTATAATATAACGTAATTTGCAGTCTATCATTGAAAATGGCTTATAATATAACGTAATATGCAGTGTATCATTGAAAATACCTTATAATATACCGTAATATGCAGTGTATCATTGAAAATACCTTATAAAATAACGTAATATGCAGTGTATCATTGAAAATACCTTATACTATAACGTATTATGCTGTGTATCATTGAAAATACCTTATAATATAACTTAATATGCAGTGTATCATTGAAAATACCTTATAAAATAACGTAATATGCAGTGTATCATTGAAAATACCTTATACTATAACGTATTATGCTGTGTATCATTGAAAATACCTTATAAAATAACGTAATATGCAGTGTATCATTGAAAATACTTTATACTATAACGTATTATGCTGTGTATCATTGAAAATACCTTATAAAATAACGTAATATGCAGTGTATCATTGAAAATACCTTATACTATAACGTATTATGCTGTGTATCATTGAAAATACATTATAATATAATGTAATATGCAGTGTATCATTGAAAATACCTTATAATATAACGTAATATGCAGTGTATCATTGAAAATACCTTATAAAATAACGTAATATGCAGTGTAACATTGAAAATACCTTATAATATAACGTAATATTTGCAGTCTATCATTGAAAATGGCTTATAATATAACGTAATATGCAGTGTATCATTGAAAATACCTTATAATATACCGTAATATGCAGTGTATCATTGAAAATACCTTATAATATAAAGTAATATGCAGTGTATCATTGAAAATACTTTATAATATAACGTAATATTTGCAGTCTATCATTGAAAATGGCTTATAATATAACGTAATATGCAGTGTATCGTTAAAAATACCTTATAATATAAAGTAATATGCAGTGTATCATTGAAAATACATTATGAAATAACGTAATATGCAGTGTATCATTGAAAATACCTTATAATATAACGTATTATGCTGTGTATCATTGAAAATACATTATAATATAATGTAATATGCAGTGTATCATTGAAAATACCTTATACTATAACGTATTATACTGTGTATCATTGAAAATACCTTATAAAATAACGTAATATGCAGTGTATCATTGAAAATACCTTATAATATAACGTAATATTTGCAGTGTATCATTGAAAATACCTTATAATATACCGTAATATGCAGTGTATCATTGAAAATACCTTATAATATAACGTATTATGCTGTGTATCATTGAAAATACATTATAATATAATGTAATATGCAGTGTATCATTGAAAATACCTTATAAAATAACGTAATATGCAGTGTATCATTGAAAATACCTTATACTATAACGTATTATGCTGTGTATCATTGAAAATGGCTTATAATATAACGTAATATGCAGTGTATCATTGAAAATACCTTATAATATACCGTAATATGCAGTGTATCATTGAAAATACCTTATAATATTATGTAATATGCAGTCTATCATTGAAAATGGCTTATAATATAACGTAATATGCAGTGTATCATTAAAAATACCTTATAATATAAAGTAATATGCAGTGTATCATTGAAAATACCTTATAAAATAACGTAATATGCAGTGTATCATTGAAAATACCTTATAAAATAACGTAATATGCAGTGTATCATTGAAAATACCTTATACTATAACGTATTATGCTGTGTATCATTGAAAATACCTTATAATATAACTTAATATGCAGTGTATCATTGAAAATACCTTATAAAATAACGTAATATGCAGTGTATCATTGAAAATACCTTATAATATAACGTATTATGCTGTGTATCATTGAAAATACATTATAATATAATGTAATATGCAGTGTATCATTGAAAATACCTTATACTATAACGTATTATACTGTGTATCATTGAAAATACCTTATAAAATAACGTAATATGCAGTGTATCATTGAAAATACCTTATAATATAACGTAATATTTGCAGTGTATCATTGAAAATACCTTATAATATACCGTAATATGCAGTGTATCATTGAAAATACCTTATAATATAACGTATTATGCTGTGTATCATTGAAAATACATTATAATATAATGTAATATGCAGTGTATCATTGAAAATACCTTATAAAATAACGTAATATGCAGTGTATCATTGAAAATACCTTATACTATAACGTATTATGCTGTGTATCATTGAAAATGGCTTATAATATAACGTAATATGCAGTGTATCATTGAAAATACCTTATAATATACCGTAATATGCAGTGTATCATTGAAAATACCTTATAATATTATGTAATATGCAGTCTATCATTGAAAATGGCTTATAATATAACGTAATATGCAGTGTATCATTAAAAATACCTTATAATATAAAGTAATATGCAGTGTATCATTGAAAATACCTTATAAAATAACGTAATATGCAGTGTATCATTGAAAATACCTTATAAAATAACGTAATATGCAGTGTATCATTGAAAATACCTTATACTATAACGTATTATGCTGTGTATCATTGAAAATACCTTATAATATAACTTAATATGCAGTGTATCATTGAAAATACCTTATAAAATAACGTAATATGCAGTGTATCATTGAAAATACCTTATACTATAACGTATTATGCTGTGTATCATTGAAAATACCTTATAAAATAACGTAATATGCAGTGTATCATTGAAAATACTTTATACTATAACGTATTATGCTGTGTATCATTGAAAATACCTTATAAAATAACGTAATATGCAGTGTATCATTGAAAATACCTTATACTATAACGTATTATGCTGTGTATCATTGAAAATACATTATAATATAATGTAATATGCAGTGTATCATTGAAAATACCTTATAATATAACGTAATATGCAGTGTATCATTGAAAATACCTTATAATATACCGTAATATGCAGTGTATCATTGAAAATACCTTATAATATAACGTAATATTTGCAGTCTATCATTGAAAATGGCTTATAATATAACGTAATATGCAGTGTATCATTAAAAATACCTTATAATATAAAGTAATATGCAGTGTATCATTGAAAATACATTATAAAATAACGTAATATGCAGTGTATCATTGAAAATACCTTATACTATAACGTATTATGCTGTGTATCATTGAAAATACATTATAATATAATGTAATATGCAGTGTATCATTGAAAATACCTTATACTATAACGTATTATACTGTGTATCATTGAAAATACCTTATAATATAACGTAATATTTGCAGTCTATCATTGAAAATGGCTTATAATATAACGTAATATGCAGTGTATCATTGAAAATACCTTATAATATAACGTAATATGCAGTGTATCATTGAAAATACCTTATAATATAATGTAATATGCAGTGTATCATTGAAAATACCTTATAATATAACGTAATATTTGCAGTGTATCATTGAAAATACCTTATACTATAACGTATTATGCTGTGTATCATTGAAAATGGCTTATAATATAACGTAATATGCAGTGTATCATTGAAAATACCTTATAATATACCGTAATATGCAGTGTATCATTGAAAATACCTTATAATATTATGTAATATGCAGTCTATCATTGAAAATGGCTTATAATATAACGTAATATGCAGTGTATCATTGAAAATACCTTATAATATAAAGTAATATGCAGTGTATCATTGAAAATACCTTATAAAATAACGTAATATGCAGTGTATCATTGAAAATACATTATAATATAATGTAATATGCAGTGTATCATTGAAAATACCTTATAATATAAAGAAATATGCAGTGTATCATTGAAAATACCTTATAAAATATCGTAATATGCAGTGTATCATTGAAAATACCTTATACTATAACGTATTATGCTGTGTATCATTGAAAATACATTATAATATAATGTAATATGCAGTGTATCATTGAAAATACATTATAATATAATGTAATATGCAGTGTATCATTGAAAATACCTTATAATATAAAGAAATATGCAGTGTATCATTGAAAATACCTTATAAAATATCGTAATATGCAGTGTATCATTGAAAATACCTTATACTATAACGTATTATGCTGTGTATCATTGAAAATACATTATAATATAATGTAATATGCAGTGTATTATTGAAAATACCTTATAATATAATGTAATATGCAGTGTATCATTTAAAATACCTTATAATATAACGTAATATTTGCAGTCTATCATTGAAAATACATTATAATATAATGTAATATGCAGTGTATTATTGAAAATACCTTATAATATAAAGTAATATGCAGTGTATCATTGAAAATACCTTATAAAATATCGTAATATGCAGTGTATCATTGAAAATACCTTATAATATATCGTAATATGCAGTGTATCATTGAAAATACCTTATAATATAATGTAATATGCAGTGTATCATTGAAAATACCTTATAATATAATGTAATATGCAGTGTATCATTGAAAATACCTTATAATATAACGTAATATTTGCAGTCTATCGTTGAAAATGGCTTATAATATAACGTAATATGCAGTGTATCATTAAAAATACCTTATAATATAAAGTAATATGCAGTGTATCATTGAAAATACATTATAAAATAACGTAATATGCAGTGTATCATTGAAAATACCTTATAATATAACGTATTATGCTGTGTATCATTGAAAATACATTATAATATAATGTAATATGCAGTGTATCATTGAAAATACCTTATAAAATAACGTAATATGCAGTGTATCATTGAAAATACCTTATACTATAACGTATTATGCTGTGTATCATTGAAAATACCTTATAATATAACTTAATATGCAGTGTATCATTGAAAATACCTTATAAAATAACGTAATATGCAGTGTATCATTGAAAATACCTTATACTATAACGTATTATGCTGTGTATCATTGAAAATACCTTATACAATAACGTAATATGCAGTGTATCATTGAAAATACTTTATACTATAACGTATTATGCTGTGTATCATTGAAAATACCTTATAAAATAACGTAATATGCAGTGTATCATTGAAAATACCTTATAATATAACGTAATATTTGCAGTCTATCATTGAAAATGGCTTATAATATAACGTAATATGCAGTGTATCATTAAAAATACCTTATAATATAAAGTAATATGCAGTGTATCATTGAAAATACATTATAAAATAACGTAATATGCAGTGTATCATTGAAAATACCTTATAATATAACGTATTATGCTGTGTATCATTGAAAATACATTATAATATAATGTAATATGCAGTGTATCATTGAAAATACCTTATACTATAACGTATTATACTGTGTATCATTGAAAATACCTTATAATATAACGTAATATTTGCAGTCTATCATTGAAAATGGCTTATAATATAACGTAATATGCAGTGTATCATTGAAAATACCTTATAATATAACGTAATATGCAGTGTATCATTGAAAATACCTTATAATATAATGTAATATGCAGTGTATCATTGAAAATACCTTATAATATAACGTAATATTTGCAGTGTATCATTGAAAATACCTTATACTATAACGTATTATGCTGTGTATCATTGAAAATGGCTTATAATATAACGTAATATGCAGTGTATCATTGAAAATACCTTATAATATACCGTAATATGCAGTGTATCATTGAAAATACCTTATAATATTATGTAATATGCAGTCTATCATTGAAAATGGCTTATAATATAACGTAATATGCAGTGTATCATTGAAAATACCTTATAATATAAAGTAATATGCAGTGTATCATTGAAAATACCTTATAAAATAACGTAATATGCAGTGTATCATTGAAAATACATTATAATATAATGTAATATGCAGTGTATCATTGAAAATACCTTATAATATAAAGAAATATGCAGTGTATCATTGAAAATACCTTATAAAATATCGTAATATGCAGTGTATCATTGAAAATACCTTATACTATAACGTATTATGCTGTGTATCATTGAAAATACATTATAATATAATGTAATATGCAGTGTATCATTGAAAATACATTATAATATAATGTAATATGCAGTGTATCATTGAAAATACCTTATAATATAAAGAAATATGCAGTGTATCATTGAAAATACCTTATAAAATATCGTAATATGCAGTGTATCATTGAAAATACCTTATACTATAACGTATTATGCTGTGTATCATTGAAAATACATTATAATATAATGTAATATGCAGTGTATTATTGAAAATACCTTATAATATAATGTAATATGCAGTGTATCATTTAAAATACCTTATAATATAACGTAATATTTGCAGTCTATCATTGAAAATACATTATAATATAATGTAATATGCAGTGTATTATTGAAAATACCTTATAATATAAAGAAATATGCAGTGTATCATTGAAAATACCTTATAAAATATCGTAATATGCAGTGTATCATTGAAAATACCTTATAATATATCGTAATATGCAGTGTATCATTGAAAATACCTTATAATATAATGTAATATGCAGTGTATCATTGAAAATACCTTATAATATAATGTAATATGCAGTGTATCATTGAAAATACCTTATAATATAACGTAATATTTGCAGTCTATCGTTGAAAATGGCTTATAATATAACGTAATATGCAGTGTATCATTAAAAATACCTTATAATATAAAGTAATATGCAGTGTATCATTGAAAATACATTATAAAATAACGTAATATGCAGTGTATCATTGAAAATACCTTATAATATAACGTATTATGCTGTGTATCATTGAAAATACATTATAATATAATGTAATATGCAGTGTATCATTGAAAATACCTTATAAAATAACGTAATATGCAGTGTATCATTGAAAATACCTTATACTATAACGTATTATGCTGTGTATCATTGAAAATGGCTTATAATATAACGTAATATGCAGTGTATCATTGAAAATACCTTATAATATACCGTAATATGCAGTGTATCATTGAAAATACCTTATAATATTATGTAATATGCAGTCTATCATTGAAAATGGCTTATAATATAACGTAATATGCAGTGTATCATTAAAAATACCTTATAATATAAAGTAATATGCAGTGTATCATTGAAAATACCTTATAAAATAACGTAATATGCAGTGTATCATTGAAAATACATTATAATATAATGTAATATGCAGTGTATCATTGAAAATACATTATAATATAATGTAATATGCAGTGTATCATTGAAAATACCTTATAATATAAAGAAATATGCAGTGTATCATTGAAAATACCTTATAAAATATCGTAATATGCAGTGTATCATTGAAAATACCTTATACTATAACGTATTATGCTGTGTATCATTGAAAATACATTATAATATAATGTAATATGCAGTGTATTATTGAAAATACCTTATAATATAATGTAATATGCAGTGTATCATTTAAAATACCTTATAATATAACGTAATATTTGCAGTCTATCATTGAAAATACATTATAATATAATGTAATATGCAGTGTATTATTGAAAATACCTTATAATATAAAGAAATATGCAGTGTATCATTGAAAATACCTTATAATATAAAGAAATATGCAGTGTATCATTGAAAATACCTTATAAAATATCGTAATATGCAGTGTATCATTGAAAATACCTTATACTATAACGTATTATGCTGTGTATCATTGAAAATACATTATAATATAATGTAATATGCAGTGTATTATTGAAAATACCTTATAATATAATGTAATATGCAGTGTATCATTTAAAATACCTTATAATATAACGTAATATTTGCAGTCTATCATTGAAAATACATTATAATATAATGTAATATGCAGTGTATTATTGAAAATTCCTTATAATATAAAGAAATATGCAGTGTATCATTGAAAATACATTATAATATAATGTAATATGCAGTGTATCATTGAAAATACATTATAATATAATGTAATATGCAGTGTATCATTAAAAATACCTTATAATATAAAGTAATATGCAGTGTATCATTGAAAATACATTATAAAATAACGTAATATGCAGTGTATCATTGAAAATACCTTATAATATAACGTATTATGCTGTGTATCATTGAAAATACATTATAATATAATGTAATATGCAGTGTATCATTGAAAATACCTTATAATATAACGTATTATGCTGTGTATCATTGAAAATACATTATAATATAATGTAATATGCAGTGTATCATTGAAAATACCTTATAAAATAACGTAATATGCAGTGTATCATTGAAAATACCTTATACTATAACGTAATATGCAGTGTATCATTAAAAATACCTTATAATATAAAGTAATATGCAGTGTATCATTGAAAATACCTTATAAAATAACGTAATATGCAGTGTATCATTGAAAATACATTATAATATAATGTAATATGCAGTGTATCATTGAAAATACCTTATAATATTATGTAATATGCAGTCTATCATTGAAAATGGCTTATAATATAACGTAATATGCAGTGTATCATTAAAAATACCTTATAATATAAAGTAATATGCAGTGTATCATTGAAAATACCTTATAAAATAACGTAATATGCAGTGTATCATTGAAAATACATTATAATATAATGTAATATGCAGTGTATCATTGAAAATACATTATAATATAATGTAATATGCAGTGTATCATTGAAAATACCTTATAATATAAAGAAATATGCAGTGTATCATTGAAAATACCTCATAAAATATCGTAATATGCAGTGTATCATTGAAAATACCTTATACTATAACGTATTATGCTGTGTATCATTGAAAATACATTATAATATAATGTAATATGCAGTGTATCATTAAAAATACCTTATAATATAATGTAATATGCAGTGTATCATTTAAAATACCTTATAATATAACGTAATATTTGCAGTCTATCATTGAAAATACATTATAATATAATGTAATATGCAGTGTATTATTGAAAATACCTTATAATATAAAGAAATATGCAGTGTATCATTGAAAATACCTTATAATATAAAGAAATATGCAGTGTATCATTGAAAATACCTTATAAAATATCGTAATATGCAGTGTATCATTGAAAATACCTTATACTATAACGTATTATGCTGTGTATCATTGAAAATACATTATAATATAATGTAATATGCAGTGTATTATTGAAAATACCTTATAATATAATGTAATATGCAGTGTATCATTTAAAATACCTTATAATATAACGTAATATTTGCAGTCTATCATTGAAAATACATTATAATATAATGTAATATGCAGTGTATTATTGAAAATTCCTTATAATATAAAGAAATATGCAGTGTATCATTGAAAATACATTATAATATAATGTAATATGCAGTGTATCATTGAAAATACATTATAATATAATGTAATATGCAGTGTATCATTAAAAATACCTTATAATATAAAGTAATATGCAGTGTATCATTGAAAATACATTATAAAATAACGTAATATGCAGTGTATCATTGAAAATACCTTATAATATAACGTATTATGCTGTGTATCATTGAAAATACATTATAATATAATGTAATATGCAGTGTATCATTGAAAATACCTTATAATATAACGTATTATGCTGTGTATCATTGAAAATACATTATAATATAATGTAATATGCAGTGTATCATTGAAAATACCTTATAAAATAACGTAATATGCAGTGTATCATTGAAAATACCTTATACTATAACGTAATATGCAGTGTATCATTAAAAATACCTTATAATATAAAGTAATATTCAGTGTATCATTGAAAATACCTTATAAAATAACGTAATATGCAGTGTATCATTGAAAATACATTATAATATAATGTAATATGCAGTGTATCATTGAAAATACCTTATAATATAATGTAATATGCAGTGTATCATTGAAAATACATTATAATATAATGTAATATGCAGTGTATCATTGAAAATACCTTATAATATAACGTAATATGCAGTGTATCATTGAAAATACCTTATAATATACCGTAATATGCAGTGTATCATTGAAAATACCTTATAATATAACGTAATATTTGCAGTCTATCATTGAAAATGGCTTATAATATAACGTAATATGCAGTGTATCATTAAAAATACCTTATAATATAAAGTAATATGCAGTGTATCATTGAAAATACCTTATAAAATAACGTAATATGCAGTGTATCATTGAAAATACCTTATAATATAACGTATTATGCTGTGTATCATTGAAAATACATTATAATATAATGTAATATGCAGTGTATCATTGAAAATACCTTATACTATAACGTATTATACTGTGTATCATTGAAAATACCTTATAATATAACGTAATATTTGCAGTCTATCATTGAAAATGGCTTATAATATAACGTAATATGCAGTGTATCATTGAAAATACCTTATAATATAACGTAATATGCAGTGTATCATTGAAAATACCTTATAATATAATGTAATATGCAGTGTATCATTGAAAATACCTTATAATATAACGTAATATTTGCAGTGTATCATTGAAAATACCTTATACTATAACGTATTATGCTGTGTATCATTGAAAATGGCTTATAATATAACGTAATATGCAGTGTATCATTGAAAATACCTTATAATATACCGTAATATGCAGTGTATCATTGAAAATACCTTATAATATTATGTAATATGCAGTCTATCATTGAAAATGGCTTATAATATAACGTAATATGCAGTGTATCATTGAAAATACCTTATAATATAAAGTAATATGCAGTGTATCATTGAAAATACCTTATAAAATAACGTAATATGCAGTGTATCATTGAAAATACATTATAATATAATGTAATATGCAGTGTATCATTGAAAATACCTTATAATATAAAGAAATATGCAGTGTATCATAGAAAATACCTTATAAAATATCGTAATATGCAGTGTATCATTGAAAATACCTTATACTATAACGTATTATGCTGTGTATCATTGAAAATACATTATAATATAATGTAATATGCAGTGTATCATTGAAAATACATTATAATATAATGTAATATGCAGTGTATCATTGAAAATACCTTATAATATAAAGAAATATGCAGTGTATCATTGAAAATACCTTATAAAATATCGTAATATGCAGTGTATCATTGAAAATACCTTATACTATAACGTATTATGCTGTGTATCATTGAAAATACATTATATTATAATGTAATATGCAGTGTATTATTGAAAATACCTTATAATATAATGTAATATGCAGTGTATCATTTAAAATACCTTATAATATAACGTAATATTTGCAGTCTATCATTGAAAATACATTATAATATAATGTAATATGCAGTGTATCATTGAAAATACCTTATAATATAAAGAAATATGCAGTGTATCATTGAAAATACCTTATAAAATATCGTAATATGCAGTGTATCATTGAAAATACCTTATAATATATCGTAATATGCAGTGTATCATTGAAAATACCTTATAATATAATGTAATATGCAGTGTATCATTGAAAATACCTTATAATATAATGTAATATGCAGTGTATCATTGAAAATACCTTATAATGTAACGTAATATTTGCAGTCTATCGTTGAAAATGGCTTATAATATAACGTAATATGCAGTGTATCATTAAAAATACCTTATAATATAAAGTAATATGCAGTGTATCATTGAAAATACATTATAAAATAACGTAATATGCAGTGTATCATTGAAAATACCTTATACTATAACGTATTATGCTGTGTATCATTGAAAATACATTATAATATAATGTAATATGCAGTGTATCATTGAAAATACCTTATAAAATAACGTAATATGCAGTGTATCATTGAAAATACCTTATACTATAACGTATTATGCTGTGTATCATTGAAAATGGCTTATAATATAAC